>JAATLQ010036811.1:0-43426 GCA_013421005.1 Heliconius erato x Heliconius himera | reverse complement strand
GCTTATTTTTGATGACATAGGGGAGGGGGGGGGTCAATAATTGCAAAAAAACTGCTTACGTAATATTTGAACGGCCCCTTGGGTGGGTGGGAACTACACAGTGCAGATCAAGTAGCACCCACAGTCATTACGATAGAAATAAGAGAGACAAGAAGAGACGTCAGTTGACCTTCGGGAGTACAGTAGCGATGATATTGCAGGAAAGTCACATAAAATATGAGGATCACCGGAAGGCATCTAAGAAGAGGTTGTTGGGAAAGAGGTAAGCAGCGACAGTAGCCTTTGGCGCTCCATACTCTCTGTACTCCGTTATAAATTAAAAAAAATATCGTAATCTGAACAAAAATTAATGTATACATGAATACAATGAAAAAGAAATCACGTACAAGGTCAAAATGGGAATTCCCATTTCAATTATTTTTGTGTGCTTGTGCATTTTTATGGGTTCCATTGTTCAAATATAGATTTACATAAAGAAATGGTACCCTTATAGGGTAATTTTGCTGTTCGTCAAACTATTAGTCCGCCTGTCCGCCTGTCTGTCTGTCCGTATGTATTTTTTTATTCTATTGATATGAACAGAGTGATTATTTTTCATGTCCGTTTATTTTTATCTTTTTCTTTTAACTTCATACATTTTCTACATGTGAGTTAGCATACATTGTCTTACGAAAACCAAGGAAGCGAATGTATTTATATATTTCATTCCACGAAGTGGTATCGCTTTGAACACTTTACCGTGGACTATAAACACAGTATACATTTTTATAAAAGCTAATGTTCCGGAGGGAACACTCAATATTAAGACACTCCGATTTCCATTTTCGCTGAAATTCCTGAGACCGAAACCTGAGTCATTACTTGTTGAATGGCGGAACTCAACACCGCGCTATGTTCATAGAACGGGAAAGTTAAAATAATTCTCTCCTCCGAGTGAGAATTGAACCTATAAACATCGTGTTTACAGATAGACATTGTCCTGTAAAAATATAATTGACACTGAAATCGCAAACAAATAAACAAGATAATTAACAGTTGACCCAAAATAATAAATCACTTTCATACAATGATATATGCACGATTCCAAAGCCTATTTAACAGATGGATATTAATTAATTTTGAATAATTAATATTGAAATGTGTGTTTGTAATAATATGAAGTTGTTGTAAAATGAATTTATAGGGTTCCGTACTTTAAAGTGACAAAACGGAACCCTTATAGGATCACGTTGTGGTCTGTCTCTCTGAATCTGAAATTAATGTCAAATATTCTATATTACGATTTCTTAAAGCACGGAAGAAATCAAGCTTCTAAGTCAACCGCAAGCAAAAGAGACGAGCGTTTATGCCTCATTACTACTGCATTTTGTATGAAATTCGCTGCGTAATCAAAACCTATAGGGTACTTCCCTTGGACCTAAAATTATGAAATTTAGCAATTGAGAACTTGCAGTACAGATAAAGGGAAAAATCCAAAAAGTGAATTGTTATATTATATATATTTTTTTCATAGAGCAAAAGTCATTAGAAATTTATAATTGGCGTTCATTTCTTACAAGATGAATGCCGTTGGCATACAATCTTGAAATTGAGTCCGACTCGCAATTGACCGCTTTTATATTTAGCTGCTTTTGTCGACCTAAGCGAGATAATGAAAATAAATTTAAATATATTATACCTCCAAGTAACGATCGAACCCACGACCATCACACATTACGCTTATAGTCAAATTGGAACCTACATACCATTTTATTGATCAGTAGCAATCTGATCGCAGTTGTACCCGCTTAACTATATGATTATTTAATTCCCAAATCTGAATAACCTGTGTCTTCTAAAACCATTATTTTCAAGACAATTAGTTATTTCGTAGAAAATTTGCCTCATAAAATATTTTAAAAATATTTTTATAAGGGAAACGATTAAATTTTTATTAACACTAAATATTAAAGAAAAGTGCCAAAATACAAAAGTGAAAACTGCATTTAAATCGTTTATGCAGTTTCCTATATCAATGTAGACAAACGCAAAGACAAACCGAAGAAAAAATCCTTGTTTTGGATTCAATCCCATTTCTATTAAATATTTTTCTCACATAATATAGAACCTACACCAAAATCTTTGAATATCATTCAGAAGGGCAAAAACAGATATGGCTATTCGAAAACTCCGAGACCAAAGCATTTCATTGTTTTATGTGTCGGGAAAATCAAAGGCTTGGTACGACCGCTGTCTGTTAACGAAGTGAGCATCTTCTATTACTCGTATGTGGTTCGGGGCGAATGGTCAAATAATATACCTTTATTCCAGTTTCAGTAGGACTTTATTCTTACTTTATAAATGTGATATGGGTTCAAATTCAGCTTTAAGAGTTTATTTTTTACATGATTTTTTAAGTTGATTTTGAACTATGTAATTTTGTAACGAAATAGAAGTAACTAAATTTGTTTCACTTATAATAATTGAATCATCATAAAAAAATATGATAATATTATAGTAATATGATTTAATCGAGCTGATCTGATGATGAGGCCGGTCGTGGCGCAGTGGCACAAAGTGTGACTGTAAAATCGACTGGTTGTGGGTTCGATCCCCACTCGAGGTAGTGATATATTTATTTACATTTATATTTTCATTTTTTAGCTCTGGTGTCGAGGCAAAGCGCGGCGTTGAGTTCCTCCACTCAACACGCAATGCCTCCAGAATTCGACGGAAAGTGGGGAACGGTGTGTCTTAACACTAGGTTCCCTCTGCCTACCCTGCTGTGTGCGGGATACATGATTAGACAGAATTTGAATATCCGAACTCTATTACTACTTACTAGTAAACCACGGTTTAATTAGATTCGTCTGACGTACACTAATTATTTCTTCTGGCTGTGGGGATTTGACGATGCAACTGGAAATATCCTGATAAAATCTTAAGCATGTTTTTAGTAATATGGAAATTATGTTGGTCTTAAATGAAATTAGATAATAACAATAAAAAAATATTTATTTAGCAAAACCTCTACTTTTTCCTCGTAATTGAGACATAGCGCGTAAAGTAAAGTGGGGGAACTAAGCACTGTTTAACTTTACTTCACTTTGCCTTAATATCCGCAAATAAAAATTGAACCTGCAACCATCGCTTGTACTAGTTAAATTATTTTCATAAATAATAACTATAAGTTTAATTCTATGTGTTAAAGTTTTGTATAAAAAACTAAACACCACATAAAGCCTCTTGGATAAATTCCAAGTGCTCTAGTCAATTAAGCTATACGTTTCACATCCAGTCACGTAGGAATTTCTGTATGTTTGTTTTATATATTTTCAACTCTTAACTATTCACTCCAAATTTAATTTGGTAAATATTGACTGTGGATTTCGATTTTTTTTTATTTATACATACCATATTTATATGATATCACCTATACTATACAAATATTATTGATTTATTTTTAAGCCCAGTAGTGGCACAAGCTGGCGATTGTAAATGTGACAAGCTGTTCGATGCCGACTCGAGGATTTTTTTTTTATGGAAAAGACAAGGCAAACGAGCGTCCGGGTCACCTGATGGTAAGTGATCACCGCCACCCACGACTCCGTGCAACACCAGAGGAGCTGCAGGTGCGTTGCCTGCCTGTAAGGTGGGTTAGGCGCCGGAGCCCGACATTACCTGATGCGAAAGGCAGTAACATAAAGCCACTACTTCACGCCGGTTTTAAATGCCGGGGGTGATAATGATCCGATCGAGTCTGCCCATGCGTGTTGCCATTGCTGGCGACGTGACTCTACCACACGTACTTTAGTCGCCTCTTACGACACCAACAGTACCAGGATGATCCTATTCTAGGCCGGGATCACACGGCAAAAATTAAATATTAATAAATAGTTTCTTTACCTCCAAGCGGCGTTGAGTTCCGCCACTGAATACGCAATGCCTCCAGAATGACACGAACTGTCTTCTATGTGCGTAATACAGCGTGAAGCTAAAAAAAAGCTTAAACACTGTTACATTGAATACACAGTATCAAGAATCGTAGTTTCAGAACGACACAAGGTACTTTCTAAAATCCTAGAAAGCTAAAATTTAGTATGTATAAACATATATTATTTTTTACACCAATATACTGAAAACCAGGAATGTAAGTTTGTATGAGACTTCCACCAAAAAAATGAACGAAATTCAAAGAAATCTCTCCTTATTACTTCATCAAATATTTCAATATTTCATCATATCATTTATAGGACAATGTTCTTGTTGAAACTGAAATGAAAACGCTATTTTAACTTTAATTAATAAATATTTTCAAAAAATATTAAAGATATATCTTGATAGAAAATAGTATTTTCGTCTATAATTAAGTGAAACTGAATAAAATTTATAAAGAATTATATTTAACAATAAACCATATTGTTATATGAAGTGTTCTCTTAAAAAATAAAAACAATTTGGAATAGAATAGCGTAGTATATGGGTCGAGAAGGCCAACATCGACGGAGCTTACCCTTGACCTATCTCTATACGGTAGAAATGATGCCTGACACTGAGAAATTCATAAGCATATAACATACGATCATTATCGACGTGATGATCATATTTTTAACATTTTTAAAGTATGGAACTTCCACACTTAGGAAAGAAAAAATATATTTTTTATTTTTTATCAGCTTTACGCTCTATCCCGCAGCACGCTGTATAACACAGCAGGGTAGGCAGAGGGAACCTAGTGTTAAGACACTCCGTTTCCCACTTTCTGCCGAATTCTGGAGGCATTGCGTGTGAGTGGCAGAACTTAACGCCGCGTTTTGCCTCGACATTAGAGTGAAGGAATGAAAATATAAATTTAAGTAAATATTTCATCTCCTCGAGTGGGGATCGAATCCAGCCAGTCGGTTTTACAGCCACACTTTGTGCCGTTGCGCCACAACTGGTCTCAAAATATTTTTTTAGAAACATATAAAAATTTAAAAATCATCCAAGACGCGCGGGTTCACATCCTGCTACGTTCAAAGTTTTATACGTTTCAACAAAAGTTGTGATTATATATTTTTCGTCGTAATATGGCGTTAAGTTGCGCTTATAAGTAAATTATAAAGACTTTTTTATTTGAGGCCATCGGGGCACACGGGCACAAACAACATATATCTTCAACCACACTCGATATCGGTATCAAATGAAAGGGCTGGAATAGAATAATACAAATAATAAAAAAAAACCCAAGATGGCCGCTATAATGAAATAGCGGTCTACATATTTCTGCGACCACACTCGGTGTGGGTATCAAATTAAATGCATTTTTTGTATTTATTTCCAATGTAAAACCGTTTTACTTTAATTTTTTTTAATCTCATGTAGGTATTAGGCGGTCTGAGAACGATCTATAATGTAATTGATAATGTAATAAATTTTCTAAAATATTGCTGTATACTATGAGGCAACTTCAGAATTAAATGAAATTTTCAGTTTTTTATTACTTAAAAAAAATTGTACGCTCTTCCCCGCTTATTAGGAAAGGAAAAAATCATGACATTCTGACTTTAACGAAAGAAAGTAGAAAGTTAAGCTTATTCTTTCCCCCATAGTAAAAATCGAACCCACCCTGTGCCTCTGCTCTATGAAATGAGGTTAACAAAGGTGGACTTATCTCTAAAAGAGATTATTATAGTTAATAGAAGGCGACGCTGCATGCGATAGTCAGTATCTTATACCATTCAATTTAATTCGAATACTAATCGATATCCAAATAAGCGTTAAAATGCGTTATAATCGATTTATTTATACCACCATGGTCGAGCAGTCAGCTAAACGGCAGAAAGTTAGATAAATCGCCACAGTAACTATTGTGTGTACGATAAATTATACGTTTTTTTGGCTCGCCGCGCGTTCACTGGTCGCCTACAAGCGTGATGATGCGATTTATAACAGTAGGTTATTTCTTAGCTATTATTTTTATATATATATTTTTTTTGCTTCACGACAATGATTTTTTGATTTCGCACCCAGTAGTGTAGGCGAGGAACCTAGTGTTAAAATATTCCATTCTACTCTTTTAATAAAATTCTGAAGGCATTGTGTGTTGAGTGTCTAAATAATATTAAATGAACTAAATATTAAATATTTAATTAGCAAAGTCGAGGTCAGTCGTGGCGCAGTGGCACGAGGTGTGACTGCAAAACCGACTGGTTTTGGGTTCGATCTCCGCTAGAGGAGATGAAATATTTACTTAAATTTATATTTCCATTTCTTCGCTCTGGTGTCGAGGTTAAGCGCGGCGTTCAGTTCTGCCACTCAACACCCAATGCCTCCAGAATTCGGCAGTAAGTGGGGAACAGAGTGTCTTAACACTAGGTTCCCTCTGCCTACCCTGCTGTGTGCGGGATACAGCGTGAAGCTGAGATAAGATAAGCAAAGTCGAACTCATAACCTGTAACGTTTATAGTTACACGCTTGTGACCCTGCGCCTCGACCGGCTTCTAAATGTGTTATTTAATGGATAAATATCAAGGCCGTCGTGGCGTAACGACGTTATATGACTATAAACGCTATGGTTGCTGGTTCCATTCCTAGTTAGAGAAATGAATAACTTTCATTTACTCAAATCCAGTTTATCAAAATCAGTTCACTGGTTTAACAGTAACAAGGGAACAAAAGAATGAACTTATATAATATACATGTGTGCTAAAAATATAACCCTCCCTTTTCGCCTCGCCGCAGATGGGTAAAAAAAAGTAACAATAAAACATACGATGTTAAATATCCCATATATTTTTTTCTGAAACACAAAAAAAAATAACAGAATCATACAAAAATCGTATCGATCGTATCCATTCCAAAAGTCGCATCGTATAAATACCCTCAAACAACATAGTTCTTTCCCGCCCGCGGCTTGGCAGCCCCTACATATTTGATACGTCGGTAATCGACACTGAATCATGTATTGTATGGTCGATTGTTTTGCTATTTATTTAGTGTTTTGTATTCAAATATTCATCATGTTAATGGAAATTGTATTGTTCGTTTAAATTTAAATATTGCGGTGTAGTGGTATAAAGTGTTAGGTTGTAAGTTCGATGCCCGTTCAGGGGATTGGTTACATTTATTTTTCTGAGCACGGCGTTAGGTTATGACGAAAAGTTTCTATTTATGATTTTTTCTCATCTTGCCCTAATACATATGTATGTATAGCGTAATAAAGGTGAAAAATAATAGTATTGTCGTAGCACTATTGGAAATTTAAACTATTAAATTAGATTAACCCACCAACCCTGTGCCGTGAGGCCGTGGTCACGCAATGGTTGTGAGTTAAAGTCCCACTCGGGGAAAAGAGGTATTTAATAATTTCAATGACTTCTTCTAAAACGGCGTTGAGTTCCACCACTCAACAAGCGATGCCTCGAGAATTCAGTGGGAAGTGGAAAATGGAAATGTCTAATAGGATCGAAGTGTCCTGATACTAGGTTTCGCGGTTCTCTCTGCTGTGTATGGGATACAACTTGGAGCTGAAAAAAAAGATTAGCCCACAACCAATGGGTAAGCAGAAATTACATTTGCTACACTTAGCTTCACGCTGTATCCCGCACACAGCAGGGTAGGCAGAGGGAACCTAGTGTTAAGACACTCCGTTCCCCACTTTTTGCCGAATTCTGGAGGCATTGCGTGTTGAGTGGCAGAACTCAACGCCGCGCTTAACCTCGACACCAAAGCGAAGAAATGAAAATATAAATTTAAGTAAATATTTCATCTCCTCGAGTGGGGATCGAACCCACAACCAGTCGGTTTTGCAGTCACACCTCGTGCCGCTGCGCCACGACCGGCCTCGACACACTTAGAGATCATAGATATTGTTAAATTATACCAAAAGCATTACCATTGTTTTGTTTTGTTTTTGGATTTCGAAAAATCCAAAAACAAAACAAAGTGATCTGTCACTCGATTGTATTTTGTATAATTTTCATGTTATTTTCAATTCTGGCAGAATATCTAACGCTCAAAGCCTTTATTGGTTGGAACATTTCTCTCAAACAATGTGAAAGTTTCACGAGAATAGAAAAGTTAACAACCTACTTCGCCCAATATTCAATGTTTTCTAAACTAGAAAGTCGTTTAAAATACAGAAATCTAGGCCACTGGCCTTCAACTTGGAGGAAACATCGCTGTTATACGTAACATTATTTCTAAGACAGTGGGCTAGTAGTCTCAAAAGAATTATGAAATATTTGATATTTTCATTTCCTCGTTCTGGTAACGCGACAAACTGCGGCGTTGAAATCCGCAATCCAACACGCAATGCATCTGGAACCGGAGGTGTCTCAATGACTACGGAATGTAGCACTAGGTTCTCAGGTTCTCTCTGCCTACCCAACTATGTGTGGGATGCAGCGTAGAGGTATAGGAGATAGTTATTATGGGTTCGTTTCCTACCCGGGGGGAATGAATTATTTTAATTGCCTCGCCCTGGGAACAAGACAAAACGTAGCGTTGAGTATTCCCCACTCAACACGTAATATTTCTCAAAATTGGGTAGTGCGTATTACGTGGGATTTATATGCAAAACGCTCAAAAAAATATTTCAAGCTATTATACTATAAATTATAATTTTATTAAACAACTGTAATCAGTTGTTTAATAAAATGAAAACAACGCAACTTTTACATATTTTTCAGTAAAAAATAGAATCATAAATTAAATACATCATGTGAAATATACAATTTAAGGTCCATAAAACTGAACCGATCTCAGCCTCTTACAATATTAACGGTATTAGAAACGAGGCGAGTGCTTACTGAAAAGCTTACTTTATGACTTAATATTTAAAACCACTTTATATGTATGTAAATTTTTGCGAAATCTTCCTAGATTTCAAGACATTGTGATTCAGTGGAACACGGAACTGAAAATGCAATGATTGCGAGTTCAATTTGCTAAAATTATTCAAATTAAATTAAATTTAATTTCCCTCTTATATGTCATAAACCGCTATTGAATAGAAAATGGAGAACGGAGTGTCTCGACAGTAGATTGTGAACGACCAAATATTTAATTCTAAAAAAGCTAAATTTATTCATCATATAAACATAAAAAAATAAGATTAAACTTTACAATGTTATGAATAAATTTAGATAATGTAGCATACAACGAAAATCTGTTTATTTATTCCATATCAAATATTTTTTACTCGTATAACAATATTTTATAAGGATTGTATCACATTACACTTTAAGAACATATCCCTAACATAAAGCCCGACTGAGCTTTAACTAATTCACGTGAAAGCTTCCATCTGATAGCCTCTTTAATATCTTACAAGTATGGGAGATAAAATCTCGACTTCAAACATTACTGTGTATGTTTACGTTATATTATGCCTAAGTGTAACGAAGAGGCCGTCACTCGTGGAGTTGAAGTATTTAATCTTTTATTTTTATCGCTGTAGCAACGAGGCAGAGCGCGGCGTTGAATTTCGCCACTTACGTAATGTACATAACACGTAAAAGCGGAAGTGGCTTAATGGGAACGAAGTACCTTAACACTAGGTTTACAGGTTTCCTCTGCCTACTCTGCCAAAAATTAGTCAACGAATATAGGACCTCCTCCTATTTTAAAAAAACCGTACAAGCGCGAGTCGGGGTCGCCCGCATAAAAATTGGAATTTCCAAGCTTTTTCCGAAAATCAAACTTAGTTAAGCCAGAGTCTTTCATCTGATACCTCACTGGAACAAGCGGCTTTAATACCAGTTTTTTTTAGGATTTAACTTAAAATGGTAAGTTTTCAGATTTTTTCCTGAACTAAGAAGTACTTACTACCTGTCACTAAATGGTAGCTGCCAAATGCCATAGTTCTAGGTCAACCGGAAATATCCTAATATTTATTAATTTTGATTCCCGGTATAGTATTCCCGGACAGACAACAAGGTGATATTATAAGGGTTCCTTCTTTCCTTAAAAGGTACAACGGTAAGGTAGGAACCCTAAAAAGAAGTTGGTTGAAAATAGGTTATAATCTTTAAATTATCATTATGAGCACATCAGTTATTGAGAGGCTTACAGTGTTATAATTACTTTATATCACAAAGTATATTAGCTGTGCAAAAAAACCAACAGAAATAAAATAAAGCAGATAACAAACCGTTTTAGGAAATTCGCGCTTAAAAATTTTGCAATTAGAAAGGCCATGATATGAGAGGAAAAATATATTTAGCCTGTATTTCGAACAAAAAAAACAGCCCGTATTTTTATCTAATTTTGCCTTTTACAGTATTTTTTTTTTATTTAATACATTGCATTCCTTACCAATTTTCGAGATATTCCATTATGAGTAATGGAACTCTACGCTGCGATTTGTCTTATCTTTACTCCAAGTACGAATCGAACCCACAATGCGTTAGCAGTCAGATGATATATACTGCGCCATAATGGTTCCTGATTTTCGAAATGACATTATATCCAAGCATTTTTCTATTCTTTTAATTTATTTCTTATTGAGCAATCACAAGTATATAAAATGAATTATTGAACCTTTGAGATTCAAATACTACCGCTAGGACAGTGGCTAGTTAGATGAATAATATAACTAAAAGTACATTGTTGCCACCTAACATTGTAGCTAATGTCAGCCTGACAGCCGGAAGCTATCTCCCAAAGCGTAGACAAACGTGCACACCCATCTTAAGCTTATCCAGGACAAACGCTGTTTAACGGACCTTTGATAATTGTGGTACCATTGGAAACGTTTAGAGTAGTAGTACTATTTTACTTTATATGAGAAAAAATGTTAAAATGTAGAATTGATGGAGTTTAGGATTTAAATAAAACGGTCTTAGTTCATATAAAAAAAAAACAAAATTAACTTTAACATTAATATATCTTAAAAAAAAAAAATATCTGTATTTTAAAAACTCGAAACAGCATCCGCCATGATATATATAACGTTATACAACGAGGGTCTTTCCAATAAAGTTTCAAGCGATTTGCGCAATCTTTCTTTTATAGCTTTCGTCAGGTTAAGCTATCACCAATATTTATGTCTTTGTTAATAAAGCCAACTGACATCACAGTAGGACGACATTTCCGTCAAAATAGCGTGAAAATTTAAATATAATTTTATGGCACTTATCTATGGAATACGTTGAGGCCGTAGTGGCGCAGGGGCACAGGCGTGTGACCGTAATGCAGCATTGTGGGTTCATACCACTCATAGAAATAAACTATTAATTATTTATATTTTCATTTCTTCGCTCTGATATCAAGGCTAATAACGAGGCGTAGAGTTACGCCACTCAACACGCAATGCCTCGAAAATTGGGTGGAAAGAGGGGAACAGGGTGTTTTAAAATTAGGTTTCCTCTGCCTGCCCTGCTATGCGGAATACAGCGTGACACTGAAAAAAATAATTGAATAATAATATCTATCACACAATAAAAATATATACGTAAAAGTAACAAAATATATACAACCTTAGGATGGAATAAACACAATTTTCAAAGTGATCTACACTGTAAAAATATTGAAATTCTGTATGTATAGCGTAGTACGATCTACATTTTAAGTGCTCTTAGCGACGCTTAAACATCCAATACCTATATAATTCATCCTTTTATGTTGAAACTTTTAACCAGAATATTGATAAACTCAATTGTATTATTTGTTGTAATACACTCGACCAACGCACCAACAAGTTGAGTGAAGGAATTCCGACACTCAACACGCAAGCCAACATTCTATAATTGTATTGAGTGTCGGAACTCAACATAGCATTTTATTTTACACGAATTAAAAAATAAAATCAATTGAGGCCGGTCGTGGCGCAGCGGCACAAAGTGTGTCTGTAAAACCGACTGGTTGTGGGCTCGATCCCCACTCGAGGAGATGAAATATTTACTTAAATTTATATTTCCATTTCTTCGCTCTGGCGTCGAGACAAAAGCGCGGCGTTGAATTATGCCGGTTAGGTTCCTTCTGCCTAACCTGCTGTGTGCGGGATACAACTTGAAGCTGATTATTTTTTTTTTTATGTATCATTATTAATTTAAACTTAAGTAAAATGTGTTTTATACAAAAATCATTTTTAATATTAACCTGAAAAGGTATTGAAGAAATTAATAAAGAAAAATTGTATATGTTACTTTTAAATATAAAATTACTCCGCCATCCTCCATTTATTAGTCACTAGTCATCATTCAAACAACTTTGTTTGTGTAGACTTTAAGTCTTTCTCTTTTAACCCTTGTTTACGTAAAATGGAAGAAGACATTTCTCGTTCCCGTAGGAATTCCTAGAAATTCTCTTTTAGTGTTCCCCTACACTCAACAATCTTGGGAAGGTGTAGTTTAGGGGAGTGTAGTTTAGGGAGCTAAATTTCAATTTGTTAAGTTCAGCATTTATTTTTTCCATGTAAATTATCAAAGACAGCCAACAAATTCTGGGAGAAGCTGTCGGTAAATATGGCATCATTACTGGTTAGTAGGACCTTGGAAAGATGCAAGCGCCTTACGGTGGACGGAGCTCTGATGAATCGTTTCGGGGTGATATCAACAGCTGACAGCATCTCCAGAGCAGGACAAACACATTGGCCTACATTGTACCCATAGAAGTCCAAAAGGGGCTCAATAATGAGTAAATTGCCTTACATTCTTATTTTGAACAATATGATTTGATTTTCACTATGACATTGAGGTCGTAAGCGCGACGATTTTTGGTGTGATTTTTATTTAGGTATAAATTGTTTCCATTTTCTTGCTCTAATAAAAGACAAAGTGCAGGATTTAGTTTCGCCACTCCAGCACGAAAAAGGACTATCTTAATACTAGGTTCCTTCTGCATATCCAGAACACCGTAACAAAAAAAGTACGTATACGTATCAGCTTCACACTGTATCCCGCATACAGCAAGGTAGACACACCGTTCCCCACTTTCCGCCGAGTTCTGGATGCATTGAGTGTTGAGTGGCGGAACTCAACGTCGCGCTTTGCCTCGACACCAGAGCGAAGAAATGAAAATATAAAAGTAAGTAAATATTTTATCTCTTCGAGTCAGAATCAGTCTTCAGAATGTGGCTGTAAAATCGATTGGACTAATAACCAATCGATTTTACAGTCACACTCTGAACAAAAAAAGATATATTCCCTAACTTTCCCTAATTTCAACCCACGACTACTGCATTCAGTCAAAAACATTCTACGCTAGACCTCGTCAATTTAAGAGATAAAGATTACAAATCTTGACAAATTTAAGTGTCAGATAGAAATTAATCTGTCCTTTGAATTTATTGCCAACGATATTGGAATAACATTACGCTTTTGCGAGTCAAATTTATTCTGAAATTGTATTATCGCTGATATAATTTTATATTTAATAGTATTATATTGAAAGATATTTTAGTTTTAAATATAATTTACTGATAAATGCGAAGGTATAACGGCACTGCCTCTGACTGTAAACTCAATAAATGTGGGTTCAATTTCCACTCGGTAAAATGATTTATTTTTAATAAGTTCTTTGATTTTCACGATTATTACACATTTTAAATGAAACTATTTTAACCGGATTAAACGCGTATATTTAGTATTTTTATACATTTTTGGAAACCCGACGTTTCGGACACTTTGCAGTAGTCCGTGGTCACGGGTAGAACTCAACGCCGGGCTTTGCCTCGACACCAGAGCGAAAAAATGGAAATATAAATTTAAATCAATATTTCATTTCCTCGAGTGGAGATCAGGCTCATTACAAATCGGCTTTACAGTCACGCTGTGCCCCTACGCCAAGACTGGCCTCTATATGCTTACATTTCTTTCTATATAACAGAAAAAATGTATTTATATTAAAAATAATATAGGAAAAGATATTTATTTACCCACTCTGATAAAGAAGGCTTGGCAGTTTCTCCACTCGATACGAAAGTCAAGAACGGAGTGTCTTAACACTAAGCTTCCTACGCCTACCGCTAACATAAATCGAGCTAAAATTGAAGTCATAGCTATTATTACACGGTGTCTCTCCTATACTAAAATTTATAAGTATTTCTAAAGGCAATCCAGATTCTTCTCAATAAATATCTTACATTATTTCAGACGGTATGTTACATTACAAATGGCAACAAAACTATGTAAATTTAAGGATTTTATCATACATTGAACTGAGATCTTGTTGGCGATAAAATATGTTATATACATTAAAACTTCTTTTTTTTTCTCCATAGATTAATAATTCGCTCCACCATTGGGAATCAAACTTACAACTGTCACGTCGAGGAGCTCAACAGCTTATTTAAACGAAATTTTAACATAAAAGTAAACACAAAGAACCACAATGCATTTTACAACAATAAAAGTATTTTATCCACTCAATAAAAGGGGGTTTCCCCCAAACGTGGCTTATAACGTATTTCACGCTGTGAACGAATTCAAGTCATAAAACTAGAATTTGTTCACAAAAGATATAAATTTTATTTTTCCACTGAAGCTGGATGCTGTGGATATCCGAATTTACGATTCTTTGCATATTAACTCCAATATCGTATGAGTATGTATATTGTATAATATAATATTGGGTTAGAAATGCTTAGGCTGGTTCTTTTTATGGTAATGTATACTTTTAAATATAAACTATACAATGTAAAATCCAATTTTGTTTCAATAAATTCCTTAATATTATTAAGGCCGGTCGTGGCGCAGAGGCACAAAGTGTGACTTTAAAATCGACTGGTTGTGGATTCGATCCCCACTCGAGGGAGTGAAATATTTATTTACATTTATATTTTCATTTCTTCGCTCTGGTGTCCGTCACTCAGCACGTAATGCCTCCAGAATTCGGCGGAAAGTGGGGAACAAAGTATCTTAACACTAGATTCCCTCGAAGCTGAAAAAAAAAATCCTTAATACACCCGTACATCTCTAAGAAATTAAAACACACGCCGAGCAAATTTGCGTATTGAATGGTGGAACTCAACGCCACGCATACCTCATCACCAGAGTATTTTACTTCTACGAGTGGGAATCGAATCCCCAACCGTTGCGTTTACAATCACACGCTCGTAGACTTATGGCCTCGGCCTCTAAATACTTACGCCCGAAGGCCTAAATTTTAGTAATTATTAATATTTATTTACCATAAGCATTTATTTTGATAGCTGCTTACTCCAATCCAGGTGCGGCTGGCACACGCCCAGCAGATGATATCTCGTCTTATTTATGTATTTAGTTAAATATTTAAATGTGTTTCCATTGTATGAACCAGCAAACTAGTAAGATCAGAAGGAATATAGGCTTTTTCTATTTTTTTACTATAAGTCACTTATTTCTACTCTTTATTGCTAGAAACATTGCGTGTTGCGTGACGTAAGTTAACGCCACTTTTGGTCTTATGAATATAAAATATATTAATCATAGAAGTGATGCCAAAACATAATGGATAAAAATATATATATATAAAATTTAACAATATTAATTTAAGCTTTACACGATATTTCACTATACACACGTCAGCATCATAAAATTAAAACAGTAGGAGGTTCTTTCATCAACACGCTTTTCTTAGGTCGACTTATAACTATGTAATAAAATCTAAGAAACTGAATTTGACCCGGCAAACTTAAGTTACACATAGGTTTGGTGCCAGCCAGGAATAAAAATAGGACATAACTACTAAATGAACCAAATAAGAGCTATAAAAAAATTAAAAAGGGAACCCTATTGGCAACGGTTCCAAAAATAGCAGATTTTAGTAGTAAATAATGAAAATATTATTTTCTACATTTTTGGTTAAGTTTGTGCTTATGATTTATGTTGTTTTGAAGTGGGTTACTATTTCTAAAATAATATATTTTATTTTGATTGTATATATAAGTTTCGTACTTACAAACATTACACACGTGTGACTATATACGTGACAGGTCGTGGATTCGACTCCCACTCGAGGAAATGGAATATTTAATATCTTTATTACTTCGCTCTGGTGTCGAGGCAAATCACGGCGCTGAGTTCCATCACTCAACACGCAACGCCTCCAGAATTCGGCGGAAAGTGGACAACAAAAGTTCTTAACACTAGGCCCTCTGCCTAACCTGCTAAGTACGGGATAGAGCGTGAAACTAAAAAAAAGGAAATTCACCATATATCTTCAACGGTCAATGGAAACAAACAACAACGATTACTAAGGATTGCATTACCCAGTACTAAGTGATGAGATTTCAGATTAGCCTGCACTGGAACTTAATTACATTGACAATAATACATGCAAGTCATATGTCCTACAATTTGGTTGGTGAATCGTGGTCAGAAATCATATTAAAAAATCTAAATAAATCAGCTTCACTCTGTATCCCGCACACAGCAGGGTAGGCAGAGGGAACCTAGTGTTAAGACATTCCGTTCCCCACTTTTTGCCGAATTCTGGAGGCATTGCGTGTTGAGTGGCAGAACTCAACGCCGCGCTTTGCCTCGACACCAGAGCGAAGAAATTGAAATATAAATTTAAGTAAATATTTCTATTATTCTATTATTTCATTTTCTATTATTTCATCTCCTCGAGTTAGAATCGAATCCACAACCAATCGATTTTACACAATTTGTGCCCCTACACCACCACTGGTCTATGTAGTATATATGTAGATGTAAAATTGATTGTGTAATTAAATAATTAAACAGATAGATTGATTTTTAAATAATCTAATAGTTAGAAGTATTATTAACATGTTATAGTAAGCGCAACATGTTGTGGGTTTGATTCTCATCCGAGGAAATAATATATTTCATATTTTAATTTCCCAGCTCTGGTAACGAAGCAAAGTGTGGCGTGAGGCTCCGTCACTCAACACGCAATGCCTCCAGAGTTCGGTGGCAAGTGGAATGGAAGTGGCTTAATAGGAACGAAGAGACTTAACACTATGTCCTTAGGTTCCCTATGCCTACCCCGCTTAGTGCGGAAAACAACGTGAAGCTGAAACAAAATATTCACATTCTTTCACTTTATATAAATACCTAAATTTATAACTCCTAAAGTAAATTACACTGTCGCTTATGTGAACACAATAGCCCATGTGCCACAATGGCATCGATTGCACAATTGTTCTTCTTTTTCACGCTGCATCCCGTTTCTGCTTTTCACTGTATCCTATATATAGCAGAGTAGACAAAAAAAAATCCGAATGTTAAAACATTCCGTTCTTTACACTCGAAGCCGCATTGTATACTAGAACGGCGAAATGAAAGTCATTCACACCCCTAAGTAAAAATTGAGGCCAGTCGTGGCGCAGGGGCACAAAGTGTGACTAAAAATCGACTGATTGTGGGTTCGATCCCCACTCGAGGAGATGAAATACTTACTTAAATTTATGTTTCCATTTCTTCGCTCTGGTGTCGAGGCAAAGAGCGGCGTTGAGCTCTGCCACTCAACAAGCAATGCCTGCAGAATTCGGCAGAAAATGGGTAACAGAGTGTCTTAACACTAGATTCCCTCTGCCTACCCTGCTGTGTGCGGGATACAGCGTGAAGCTGATTAATAAAAATCAAACCCACAACCATCGCGTTATAACTCCACCTTAACAGCCTTCTCTAAATCGAAAACGCCTACAAATAAGAAATAACATTCACCATTTATGTATGTATATTACATACAATAATACATACATACTCGTGCATATCTTATACAGAATTGCGTTACTAATTTACATCTAGAGTGTTTCGCCCGATAATGCCCGCCTTGAATATTACTTGAGACCTACAGAAACTGTTACCTAGATCTGTTACAGTCTTAGAATGTTATAAGTAAATAAATTTTGGTTAAGCCGATTTTGAGTGTATTTAAATAATAATGTAGTTTTAGCGTTGTATTTATTACTGCAAGCCGTTGTGGCGCAGCAATATTAATGTGGCTTTAAAGAAAACGATATTATGGATTCGATTCCCATTTGAAATAGGGAATTATTTTCATTTTCTTATTTTGGTGACCAAGCAAAGCGTGGCGTTGAGTTCCGCTATTCAATACGCAATATCTTGAAAATGGGGAAACGGTTCCCTCTGTCTGTGGAACAGAAAAAAAATATAAAAATATGTTTTTAAATTAAATTTGAACCCACTATCATTTACACAAACCCAACTCCACCGCGATACCTACAAAAGCAAACTACAAAATATAAAAGTGTATTATTTCAATAGGATTTCCTTTATATGTTTTTATGGAACGACAAGGACATAACCGGATGACGTTCTTCTTTGTAAAACGATGTGGGTAGTTTGCCCTTCCTCACTTTATTATGAAAAATCATTTGGTATATATCTAAACTAAGTTATAAATATATATTATACCATGGCAGTGTGGTTTTATATGGTATACTAGTAGAACCTGTGCGGCTTCGCCCGCTTCTTTTTTATTTAATGTTAAAATCAACTTCAGGCTGTATTCCGCACACAGCAGGGTAGGTAGAGGAAACCTAGTGTTAAAACACTCCGTTCCCCACTTTCTGCTGAGTTCTGGAGGCATTGCGTATTGAGTGGCGGAACTCAACGCCACGCTTTGGGATCCCGAGTGGAATCGAATCCATAACCGTCGCTTTACAGTCACACCCTTGAGTCCCTGCGCTATGACTGCTTTCAAGAAAGAAAATATTCACTTATTTAAAAAGGAAAATTGTAAATAAATGTCTTCCCTAATAATAATGAAATTTAGAGGCAAGTTGCTGAAATAAGAAAATTGTACGAATTGTATTTCTCGTAAACTGAAATAAATCAAGATTAAGCTATTTGTAGAAATATTGTATAACAAGATAGAAAACGTTTTGAGTATTAAATAACTCCTATTCGATATAGAAAGTGGTTTTAACAATAAATAATAATATTTAAAAAAAATATGACAACTTTATAGCACAATTCAAATAAGTTTCTTATAAAAAAAATATTTTTGTGAGTTTGATCGTTTTTTAGCGGAAAAATAGTTACATTTTCTCTGTGATATATTGTAAAGCTAAGGTAAATTTCATTTGGACATTTTTTTTTTTTATGCTTTGTAATGTATTTTACATATAGCAGGCCAGGCAGAAGGAACATACTGTAGAGATACTTCTTTCTCCATTTTTTCCTAAATTTTCGATGCAATGCGTATTGAATGGCGGAGTTCTACACCGCACTTTGTTTGATCCCTAGAGATAGGAAATAAAAATGAGTGGGAATGGAACCCACGCGTGGGAATCGAACACACAGCCATCGTGTTTACAGTCTTCCAATAATAAATAAAGTGGTAAATCTGTATTAATATTTAAATTCCGTCAAAATGGGCTTAGCTTAGTCAAAATTTATTTACCCAATATATTCTAAGACAATAGAGCTTTAGGAACCTGTCATCCATTACAAATTTCTCTTGAGTATTTTAACAGTCTCTCTCCGCCTACCAACATGTATTACTTTAGCTCCACGCTCCAAACTACATATATCAGAGGGTAGGCCTGGAGTGGGAACCTAGTGTTAACACACATTTTCTCAATTTTCAAAATTCAGTGTTGAGTTGCGGCACTCAACGCCGCGCTTTTGCTTCCAGTCAATGAAGAGAACTGAAAGTAATTTATTACTTCGAGTGGAAATCGAACCTGCCCCACGATGGCCTCATATGTGTTATTCATAAAAAAAAAATTAAAAATAAACATTTGAAAAATTGTATAAGCGTTTCTTTTTAAAAGCTTTCCACTACAAGTCAATTTTAGGTGAGCTTTTACTTCACAACGCGAACGACTACTTCAATTCGTTCAATTAAATATGTCAAAGTGTAATATTTCCAAGTTGCCTCGTTCCCGTTCTAATTAAAACTGATGACGTGTTAAATTAATTACTTATTTACGCCTATCTAGGTTAGTTCTAGAAAGTATACATAGCTTATGAGCAGCTTTATCATAAAAAAAATGAAATCAGTTTCACACTGTATCCCGCTTATAGCAAGGTAGGTAAAGGGAACCTGAGAATCTGGCGTTACGACGTTCCTTTTCCATTAAGACGCCTCCTTTCCTTACTTTTTACCGAATTCTCGAGGCATTGCGTGTGCAGTGGAAGAACTTAACGCCGAGCTTTAACAGAACGATTCAATGAAAATATCAAATATTTCATTTCTGTGAGTGGAAATCGTATCTAAAACAGTTGTGTTTACAGTCGCACGCTTTTCTCTGCGCCTCTGTGACACGGTGGCCTCAGTTAAAACTTGTAAGTTTGTTTGAAGCAATTGCACTCGAAATTTCGCCGTAACTGGACAGCAAAATATCATAATAGGTCTTCCTTTCATTGATATATTTGTGAGAATATTTTGTTTGTTTAATTTTAAGATATATTGGTATACTTATTTACTAAAATATACCTAACTAAACCAACCTCAAATATTTAATTGTAATAAAAATTGGATAATGAAAATGCTGCCTTTAGGATATGGTCCCAGCGAGTTTAAATTACACGGAGTGTGGGTGTAAAAAATTTAATAAATGGTTACATGTAACGAACGATACTTTATCTAAGAAGTGCCATCACTTATATGACTTTGAGATATTATATAAAATAATATAAATGTTTATCTTTAAATACATTATTTTATTAACCTAATTCTAAAACAGAAGTAGGAGCAATTTGACTATATTTTTTTATGTTTGTATCTTAAAATTTTCGACTTGGTGAACCGATTTTGTTAAAGTTCTGACAATGCCATCTATGAGAAAACCATATAAGTCTTTTTCTCTCTCTATTTACATTAAGTATGTAAGCGACAAATGGATGAATACATCAATATAACGCCAACCGATTTCAATGATTGTTTGTTTGTTGGAAAGAACTACTAAAAGGGCAGTTGAATGAGAGCTTAGTTATGTTCTGATTATGGGATCTATGAAAAAATAACGAATATTTACAATTCGTAGGAGCAAATGAACTAAACTCAAGCAATTTTTTTAGGCTATCCGAGTATTTGAGTTACTCACCACAACGTCTTTTAGAGGTGTTTTTAGAGATCTGACAATGCAGACGAAGGATACTCATGGAAATTCCTTAACTGCTTGCAGTAGTTACCTTGAGCTCTGGACTTAATTCCCTTATATTGATAAGAACTTTCCACCCATATGGATTTTAAGTGCAGTAAACTTTATGATGACGACCATAAATATTCGAAAATCAGAGATAAGAGAAATTTCTTCAATGATATAGAGCACCTACCTTGTATTTGGCTCACTTCATAGTGTTCAATATTCTAAAACATAGGGTTCGTACAAAAATAATATCTAATTAAAATTGAAGTTTTACGAAGAACAGCCACTCATCCGAGAAGTTACCTTTTAAGTTCTATCCATCACTTAAAATGGTAAAATATTTTTTAACAAAAAAAAAAACGACTTCAAATAGTCAACAAAAAGTAAAAAATAAATTAACTTAACACAAAATAATATTTTGTTAAGCAAAAATGATGAAAAAGTATTTTATAATTATCAAGCTAATGCCACAACAACCTTACTATAATATCAAATTACTAAGCGCTTTTATTTTACTTGGCACCGACAACAAAATTATAAAAAACTTAGTTAATGTTTTTTGTTTAATAAAATCCGTATTACTTTATGTTAAGTAAATGTATTTTTTACTTTTAAGTTGTGTAGTATCTAGGAAATTGCTTGGAAAATGGGAATTGGGGTATCCTAATTCCTAATACTAAATATCCTCTGTATTTCGTACCTATGGATGATGCCAGAAAAAACAATTAGTTTTCCGAGTGACGATCCAATTGAAGAATGGAATGATAGAGAAAGGAGTGTCGTAGCACTAGACTCTTCTTACTTTTCCACTTCTTTATGGATATGCATAAGGATTAATAAAATTAAAATTAAATCGGCTTCACGCTGTATCCCGCACACAGCAGGGTAGGCAGATGAAGCCAAGTATTAAGACACTCCGTTCCCCACTCAAGTCAAGTGGCAGAACTCACCGCCGCGCTTTGCCTCGACACCAGAGCGAAGAAATGGAAATATAAATTTAAGTAAATATTTCGTTTTCGAACCCACAACCAGTCGATTTTACAGTCACACTCTGTGCCCCTGCGCCACGACTGGCCTCTATAATAGATAGGCCAAAATCTATAGTAGGGACGAACAATCGATCTTTAACTGTATGTATTTCACAGGCTCGTAGCCACACTCAATGAACACTGCCAACACGTCTACTCTCAGCGGTGGCTCTCGTATTAATGAAGTGGTGCGAACGAGATTGTGTTTGTCTATTTATACTAGTGCATGTATACACAAATGACTGATTGTATAGAATGAAAGAATGTATGTAGGATCAGTCTAGAAACGCATACACTACAAACAGTATTGCATTTTAGTTCAATACGATGATAAATCAGTTTCACGCTGTATCCCGCACACAAAGGGAACCTAGTGTTAAGACACTCCGTTCCCCATTTTCTGGCGAATTCTGAAGGCATTGAGTGTTGAGTAGCAGAACTCAACGTCGCGCTTTGCCTCGACAAAAGAGCGAAGAAATGGAAATATACATTTAAGTAAATATTTCATCTTCTCGAGTGGGGATCGAACCCATAACCAGTCGATTTTACAGTCACACATCGTGCCGCGCGGCACAACTGGCCTTTCTTTTTTTTTGATGATGATAAATAAGTAAGTGATCTTTAAAATGAAAATACAACAATTTGGAATAATTACTCCCAAAATACATTTTTATATAAAAATAACAAGGAAAAGATACATTTAACTATGTTTTTTTTGTAGAAAAAAATATACTTTGTTCTTCTGTAAAGAAGTTAAGGCGATTTATAGAATGATATAGCATTTTCTCTTTGTAATGTAAAATAATATTATATAGCGAGGTCTCCTTTTACAAATCCAATAAAGCGTTGTTTTTCTTTCTGCCTTTGAGTGTTATCGAATGTCTCAATAAGCCTTTAAATTAGTTTAACATTTAGGTTTTTGTGTTTCTAAATTATATTCGGGAGGTCAATGATAGTATGAGGCCGATAGTAGCGGATTCAAATTTGTTTATTTTTTCTTATTTTGATACTAGTTTTTAATTAATTTAATTTATTTTAATGACTGAGTTATATATGACACAGTATGTAGACGCACACACGTCACAACTCATAAGACGTTTTTAAATAAAGCATTATAAAATAATTGCATGATCAACGGAGCTAAACGCAGCGTTTTGCCTCGATATTTAGGTAATGACAATATTAAATATTTAATTCCCCTAGTGGGCATCGAACCCACAATCGTCATGTGCTCCTGCGCCATTACGGTCTTAAATATAATGAACGTATTTCCTATTATTCTCAAATTTACATGACACATACAATTTTTTTATGAAGTAGGTACTACATAAGTCATTTCTCATTTAGATTTATTTAGCCCACAGATGTGTATACTAATATTATAAAACTATATGTAAAGTTTGTTTTATTGAAGTCGATAATTTTACTAATTATTTAATAATCAGCTTCACGCTGTACACCGGACACGACAGGGTGGGCAGAGGGAACCTTGTAGATAGGTAAGACACCCCATTCCCCACTTGCCGCAGAATTCTGGAGCTATTTCATGTTGAGTCTTTGCCTCGACGGAAACGAAGAAATGGAAATATAAATTTAAATAAATATTTCATTTCCTCCAGTGGGGATCGAACTCACAACCAGTCGCATTTACAGTCACACTTTGTGCCTTTGCGCCACGGCTGGCCTCCTGCCTACTAATAATTATTTAATTCGATTTAAAAATTCTTTATGTATAGGAAAGTCCATTTATCGAGAAAAGTTAGCTATATAATAATTATAGCTATATTAAGCAGACTAAAGCAAAAATAAAAATTAGTTTAAAAGATAAAAAAAAATCAGCTTCACGCTGTATCCCGCACACAGCAGGGTAGACAGAGGGAATCTAATGTCAAGACACTCCGTTACCCACTTTCTGCCGTATTCTGGAGGCATTGCGTGTTGGGTGGCGAGGCAAAGCGCGGCGTTGAGTTCTGCCCAACGTCGCGCTTAGCCTCGACACCAGAGCGAAGAAATGGATATATAAATTTAAGTAAATATTTCATCTCCTCGAGTGGGGATCGAACCCACAACCAAGAGGCAACCAAGTGTAAACCGACGTTTACACTCTGTGCCGCTGCGCCACGACTGGCCTCAAAAAAGATAAAATTTAAGAAAATTATTACAATAAGTCACAAGAGAACTTTCGTAAAGCTCGACGTCGTTGAAAATCAAAACAAAAGCTCTACTAAAAACATATAAAACATTAAATTTACAAAGTACGTCGTAACAACCCATGTGGAAATATAAATTTACAATTCGCTTTCTAAATACATTTCACCCTTCATAGTTATATTTCTTTCCATCTTAAATGCAGATGTAGTTTTTATGAAAGAAAAAGCACGCTACGTAAAATTTATTATTCTTATTTTATAAGTCTAGAGTTTCTGAAAAATAAATGTATAAAAAAAATATGCTTTTATTTTTCATATATTTTTAATATAAAAAATCAGCTTCACGCTGTATCCCGCACACAGCAGGATAGGCAGAGGGAACCTAGTGTCCGTTCCGTACACTCCGTTCCCCAGTTTCTGCCGAATTCAGGAGGCATTGCGTGTTGAGTGGCAGAACTCATATATTTTTCATATATATATTTTTTTTTACTAAATGACTGACAGCTAACGCACAGACGCAACTTCTGGACTAACAGAGTTCAAATTCGGAATGTCGGTAGAATAGAGAGTGTAGGATAGTATAATAGAGTGTCTTGAAAATCCAAAGAGAATGGCATAGAACAAGATTTTCCATTTCATACTAGGCATATAAAAATAGTTTTTTAACTGTTATCTAAAAATATCAGTGCTTTAACTTCATTGTTTAGGTTTTTTCAATTGTGATGTATGCTGTTGGCCCTAATGGCCTCTGCAGTGTCACTGGATTTGAGAAGGTCGAGCTAGAAAAGCTCTGACCTTAGCTACCGTGGAAAATCTTGACTTCAAATAATGTGAGTTACGTCAACTAAATTTATTAATAATTTTAACATTACCAATATATATACATCAAGCGTTTTCCATTTGTTGACTGTGATAGATAAAGCGCGGCGTTGAGTTGCGCCACTCAACACGTAATATTCCGAAGACTGGGCTAAAAATGGAGAATGGTCTCTGCAGTATGTAGATTAAAGCTATTTGTAATCGTGGTATTTATCTATTTTTATTATATTATATCTCAATGTAGAATATTACGGTTGCAATTGTTATGTTTAAATTCACGGTAATCATGCAAAGGAATTCTGAAAACATTGCGTTTTACAAGGCGAAACTCAACGCCGCGCCTTGCCTCGTTGCAAAAATGAAGTAATGGAAATATAAAATTTTTGATTTTCTCGAATGAGAATCAAACCCACATTCTATCGCGTTTACAGACACACACTTGTGCCCTTGTGCCGCGACTGGCTCCATTCTTAGTTATATTTTTATTCATCCTCTATTACTATAACCACAGTTTCTCTGTTTAACGTGTATAATGATAAAGCTACGTATTTTTTCTTTGCAATTAGCTTAAAAAACATCACATTAAAAATTCAAGCATTTCTTGACCCTCTAAGTCTAGAAAGTAGCACGAGAGGGTCAAGAAAAAAAGCATGCAATGTATTAATTAAGTCGCAAAGAAAATTTAATTAAAATGTACAGCAATTATAATATTTTTTCTAACTTTACGCTACAGCGTAACGGACACCCCGTACAGACAGAAGTAAGGTTGTAGGTAGACAGAGGGAACCTAGTGACAAGAGTGTCCCCATTTCTCATTTTGGGTCAAATTCTGCATTCTGGTTGGATCATTCACTTAAGTGTGTTTAACGAAATATCTAAAAAAAAGTTCTTAAAAGAAAATTCAGATTCACGCTGTATCCCGCACACAGCAGGGTAGGCAGAGGGAACCTAGTATAGAGGGAACCTAGTGTAAAGGGAACCTAATATAATTTCTAAGCAAATCTTCTTGACGCAATAAAAAATGCACCATTAATGTTGGTTCATAATCCACAACCAATCGGTTTTACAGTGACACTTCGTACCGTTGCGCCACGACTGGTCTCTATTTATATATTTTACTAGAGGGCGCGCGCGGCTTCGCCCGCTTATTAGGAGTGAATTCTAAAAAAACCATGAAACACGTGTTCAATGAAATATTTTTAACAGTCTGAATTTCAAATTTTATAAAAATCGGTACAGATTTAAAAAAAAATCCATACAAACTTTCAACCCCTATTTCATCCCTTTAGGGTTAAAATTTTTCAAATTCCCTTCTTAGTGGATGTCCAGAATATGAAAATAAACATCTGCCCAAATTTCACGTTTCTACCATCAGCGGTTACGGCTCTGCGTGCGTCTTACCTCAGTCAGTCAGCACAAGTCCTTTTATATATATAGATTAAGTAATTTTATCACCTCCAATAATAGTAATTATAACAAATTTTTTACAGATAGTTCTAAGGAGTAAGAAGGTTCAGGGGCTTTTTATGACTACGAACAAAAGATAGCAATAGAATTAGAAATAGATTCCAATGTGTTTATGATAGAGGCTGAGTTGAAGAGATGAAGTTCTGTCATACATAGAATCGACTGATCATAATCATATTAATATAGTGATATTGAGACCAATCGTGGCGCAGTGGCACGAAGTGTGACTGTAAAACCGACTGGTTGTGGGTTCGATCCCCACTCGAGGAGATGAAATATTTACTTGAATTTAAGTAAATATTTCCATTCCTTCGCTCTGGTGTCGAGGCTAAGCGCGGTGTTGAGTTCTGCCCCTTAACACGCAATGCCTCCAGAATTCGGCAGAAAGTGGAGAACGGAGTGCTTTAACACTAGATTCCCTCTGTCTACCCTGCTGTGTGCTGGATACAGCGTGGAGCTGTTTTTTTTATTGACAGACTCTAAAAGTTCGCTACAACATTTTTCTCTGTGTATCTCGATATTTTGAGGTACTCTGACAGGCTATACTATATTGGACTATATCTTGAGATTGCGATCTTTAGGAAAGAATGTAGTTTTTCAGTGGATTTCGTCGCATGTGGGTCTGGAGGGCCATTCCTGATTTATTAGCGAAGCAAGCAATGTTTGATGGAATCCCCATTATTAGTTTTTCTTAAACTTAAAGTCAAACAAGTTTTCTATACAAAAAAAATATCTGGTATAAAAAGATTTAGCCACATCCTTTAGAGTTCTTTAGTTTAAATAGGAAAAAGATAATTCTAATACTTAGATTTCGTTCTGGGCATTTTTTTTTGTTTAATGTGTAAGTCAACATTTTTTTTGTTTAATGGGTAAGTCTAGAATGTGTCTAGAATAAAAAGCTAAAGAAAAAAGCCGCATGTTCCGAGAAACAGTTTACTGTAATGCAGTTTTGGTTTCACCTCTTTCAGATTAAGCCAATTTACTCTATGAGTTAGCAATATTCGATTTAACTTAAGTAATGTTATATTATAATATTTTATTTATGTAAAACTTACCAGGGCGACATATTCGCCCAAGTGACAAAGCGCTTAAATTAGATGAAAAAAAACGCATAGTCGAGAAAAAAAAAAATTGACATTATATTTATTTATGTAGTATTGGTACTCTTAGTTAAATATTTCCATTTGAACACGCGAGCAAAACCTCCAGAAAAATCTACTTATATATAAAACAGACATTTGTAATCATTTATTAAATTACATATATCATATTTAGAATTATTTTGACCAAACTAAAATCGAATATGTTACCTCCATCTCGTAAAGAACGGCAGTCACAATCTATCATTTTCTTCACATTACTATCCATATACGATACCGTGTTCATATTTCTTAGAAAGGACAAAGGGACCCACGTCACGTCAACCTTCTTTGTAGTCGCAACTTTCTAGAATAGGGATTATTTAATTGTTTATGACAAATAAAATAAGGAGGATATATATTTTGTTTTACACATGAGAGAATACGATACGCTTCTTCTGTTTTTTTAAATTATTTTTATATATATACGCTATAACCCGCACAGAGCCGGGTAGGTAGAGGGAACCTGGGAACGTAATGTTAACTTTCCGCTGAATTCTTGATGCATTGTTGAATAGTGAGAATCAACGCCACCTCGTGCCTAGTTACCAGAGCGTAGTCAATAAAAATGTTAAATATTTCTTTCTCTCGCTTATTCTGGGATGTACTACAAAGCTTGATAAAACCCGTTTACTTGAAGGGATCTGGTAGTTGGTTCAATTTCGACTGGAGAAAATACAATACAATAATATTAGCTTCGCTTTTACCTACAGCTTCACCCTTATGGTCCAATTGAAATCAGTAAGAGTTACGTATGACACAAGAGAAAAACAAAATAGAAACTAACGCGTCTGCACTTATACACTTCCATTTCACTTCGATGGCCTTTTTTAGGATTCCGTACTGCAAAATGAAAAAATCTTATGGAATTACTTTGTCGTCGCCCCCAAACTTAAGTTTGTTAACTTTTATAAGCTTTATTTCCCGTTGACCTACAATACTAATTAGTAAGGAACCCTGGTTGGGCGAGCCGAAGTCACGCTTAACCGGTAATTTTTAAATGGTAGGCAGAGAGAACCTCTTATAGAGCCCTTTCTCATTTTTATTCCAATTTTTCAAGACATTTCGTGGTGAGTGGCGGTACGATTAAACATCGCTCTTAGTTTTGTTACCAGAAACAATAATCCATTACCCCGAGGAGATATCGAATCTACAACCGCCATGGTTACAGTTTAACCAAAAAAAAATCAAAGAAAATACATTAAAAATATGGTAAAATTCTCAATTTCGCGGATTGCGGCTTTTAAAAATCCAGCAAACGGTTTCGTGTGTGCCTTCGTTCAGGGAACTTTTACACTTTTTTCCAATCGCATCCAAGCCAAATGCATGGATTAAAATAATCCAATTCTACTTCGGCTTATAACTTTCTCCATATTTTTGGGTTAAGCCCCGATGTTAAGTCATCGATGTAGAGGCCCTCTATGCGTAATGGGTCTCAGTATGTCGCAGTTCTGAGTTCGATACATTCGGGAGAATATATTGTTCTTATTTTGATGAGACTAAGTAGGGCGTTGAGATTTGTCACTAAAAGAACAACGCCCTCGCTTCCTAGTAAGCAGGGTAAAGGTAGGTAGTACCTACTTGGCTATATGCAGGATACAAAGGCTTCACTTTTTAAGAATAAAAATAAATCAGCTTCACGCTGTATCCCGCACACAGCAGGGTACCTAGTGTAAGACACTCCGTTCCCCACTTTCTGCCCGATCCTGGAGGCATTGTGTGTTGAGTGACAAAACTCAACGCCGCGCTTTGCCTCGACATCAGAGCGAAGAAATGGAAATATAAATTTAAGTAAATATTTCATCTCCTCGAGTGGAGATCGAACCCACAACCAATCGGTTTTACAGTCACACTTTGTACCACTGCGCCACGACTGGAAAAGTACATTTCAACAACAAATATATACTGATATATATAATAGATACTGTATCTTTGATAATAAATCAAATAACAAGTGGAATGAGACCGACGTAAACGCGACGGGTTGTGAGTTCGATTCCTACTCAGAAGAATAATATTTTCTTCATTACTTTCCTCTGGTGACAATACAAAACACTCGAAAATTAGGCGGAAAATGGTAAACGGTGCGTCTTGGCATTAGGTTGCTTCTGTTTACCCTTCTTAAGAGAACAAATATATCCTTAAATCCATTAACCCTTTCTTTTTATATATAGGTTACATCTTAAGGTTTCAACAATAGTGAAGTACACTTGAAAAATCAATAAATCGTCAATAACGAACACGTCTTACGTATACATGGCCATATTTAGATATTTTCGACAAAATGATAGACTTGAAACAAAACAAAAAGACTTGGAAAAATATATTTTCTGTTATTTTCTATGAAACGTAAGAACATCTGACTATAAATCTGAAGAAAGTGAGGAACGGTGTGTCTTAACACTAAGCTCCCTCTCCCTATCCTGCAATGTACGGGATACAGCGTGAAGCCGATTTTTTTTTTTAATTATTTAACAATTTTATTTCTTCGCTGTAACGAGGCAAAGCGCGCTATTGAGTTTTTCCACACTACATGCAATGCCTCCAGATTTCGACGAAAAATGGAGATGCATGTATTTTAATGGGAACTGTAAAACTACATTCCCAGGTTCCCTGTAGTTAACCTGGTATGTGTGAACAAAGAAACTTAAATATACCTATATCAACTTCTATATTTACCTAATTTATAAAGGATGTAGCTACAGCAAACAGTAATTACATATTGTTTGTATTGTCACAGTACTATGTCAACAAATATGTTATTACAAATTTTACGCCCCAATGTATGCCTTATCTTTGGTTTACACATCTTCCTATAGTAAATATTATATAGGTACGGAGAACATATTTCCAAAATATTATGATACTATCAAAAATATATAAAATAAAAATAAACAAATTTTTATTTAAATTTACTAAAAAGTATAAACTAAAATTTCCATTAAAACTTTTACTATCAACTTATAACGTTATTATACCATCTATGATATGATTTAAAAGCCTGTCGTGAGATTTAAGTACTCGTATTTCAATTATTTAGTCAAACCAAGTTATTATTTAATATTATTATTTATCAAAGTAAATCAACTACACTAAAAGATTATTCTTTTAATTATTCTCAGTAAGTTTTAATTTGACATCAATTTTGTAGGAATGCATTAAAAAAACTTAGTCCGCCATCTTGGGTGTTCCACCATCTTGGAATAAGAATGATGTCACGCAAATATCATGCATTGTCGTCCTAGGTAAGGGAATATACAAACATCGCCACTAATCATCAATCAAAAATAGTCGACCCATCAAGATGATAAAAAAAACACCAAGACGAAATAAATACTAGCTTAATTACTAAATTCCTATGGCCATATATATAGTGCCATTATCAGATCCTGGTAACCAGGAAGTTCCTAAATGATAATTTAGCACCAAAGTACTCGTCAAGACGATTCAAACAAGCCCAAACTCGATGGGATTGTATAGCTTAACTAGGGAATTCCTATGGCTACTTTGCAGTTCCATTACCAGATCCTATTTAGATATGCATGTAAAATTCCACTTCAGTTTCACCTCAATAACTGGGGAAAGGATCAAATTTAACTTGCAAGATTTCGTGGCAGACAAACATCGAAATAACTAAACAAAATCTGGTAAGCATAAATAAAAGTTATCCATCATAATGAGTTTAGTAAGTAGTGACATATCCAAAAAATTATTGAAGCCTGAACAATTAATTTCCAATCGGAGGAATGGAATATTTGTTATTTTCATTTTTCTCGCTCTGGTAACGAGACCAAGCGCGATGTTGAGTTCTGCCACTCAACACACATTGTCCCGATATTCAGCGGAAAATGGGGAATTCATTACCAAAAGGAGGAAATATATAAGTCCCCCGAATGGTAATCGAATCCACAACCGTCGCGACAGTTTTGGACATATTTTTTGCATGATGAATTTTGATTTTCACAGTAAACATATAACACAAACCAAGGCACGTCCAACATTTCAATTTAACATGCAAATGTCAGATATAACGTGACGTTGTTTAGTGCTCGGACTAAAACTTAATTATATTTCTAGACGCGACGAGCTTCCACGGCACCACTTAGCTATTCCACACTTCGCAAATTCACAGAATACTAGTAGGTACCCTACGTGTTTGACTTTACATAATAAAGTTTTAAAATTTTAAACCTTGTTTTAATTTTTTTTTATTCTATACCAACTTATTTTTTCGAAAAGGAAGAAGTTTTGTATTCGTTAACTATATATTTTTTTAGTATATCCGTCCATTTCCATATCATACTCGCCTTTGTGGTCCAAATCCAAAAACAATGGATTTTTAATAGTACATACGTCACAGCAATAGCTATACTTATTATTTTTTAATTTTCTTTACTTAAAATAAAATAAATCAGCGTCAGGCTGTATCCCGCATACAGCAGGGCCTACCCTGCTTTGAAGAAGGAACTTTGCATTAAGACACTCCGTTCCCCACTTTTCGCCGAAATCTGGAGGTATCGCGTGTCGAATGGCGGAACTCAACGCCGCGCTTTACCCGGACCCTAGAGCAAAAAATGGTAAAATGAAATTTAAATAAATATTTAATCTCTTCGAGTGGGGATCAAATCCACAATCAGTTGATTTTGCAGTCACACTTTGTGCCTCTACGCCACGACTGGCTCTTTCTTTACTCTAAAATAATTAAATAATTTGTTTTTTATCTGTACAATATTTCAGTTCTGTCTATATTTTTAAATTATCTTTTGTGTAATTTAATTATGGCTAATTGGAGGCTGCCGTGACGCAGTTTGACTGTGATCGAACCCCACATAAAAGAAATAATAAAAATCTACTTTCGTTTTACCCGCTCTGGCAGACAAAGAGCGTGGTTAAACCTATCAACACGCAACGTCTCGAAAATTGAAGTGGAATATCTTAAAATAAGGTTCCCTTTGCCTACCCAACTAAGCGGGAAAAAACGTGAAACTGAAAAATTTATTAAGGGATTAGTGTAGAATTTTAGACAGAAAATGCGGAGTGGTCAAAATGGGGAACGGAGTGTCTTAGCACTGGGAAAAGAGCGTAATCTGCTATTTTTTCTTACATCTATTATTTACCCATAGAATATATAGTTCCTGATACTAACTAACAGCACTAGCTTAAAGTGAATTAAAGCGGACAAACACAGCGCTAGCACGCTTTAACGCTTTGGACACTATATACTCTATGTAAACGTATAGAGGCCACTCGTGGTGCAGGGGCATAAGTGCGTGACTGTAAATGTGACAGGTTGTGGCTTCGATTTCCACTTGAAGAAATGAAATATTTATTATTTTCACTTTCATCGTCGAGGCAAAGCGCGGCGTTTAGTTCCGCTGCTCAACGCGCAATCCAAAATTAGGCGAAAAATGGGGAATGGACTGTCTTAACACTAGGTCCCCTTTGCCAACCCTGCTGTGTGCGGGATACAGAGGAACGCTAAAACAACATATACAATTTTTTATCTGTTGTATTATAGCTTTGACGTAACTACACGTATAGCCCAATCGACTAGAGTACTTCAACGATTTCCAAGATTACGAATGCGCTCAATAAGAGCTTCAACAACAGCTCCAACCTTGCACTGACAGGACCATTCAGGAACAGTGCTGGATTTTCGATTTACTCCTGTACTATCTAAATTTAGGTACATATACTTAATGTTGAGTTGAAGAGTATGTTTGATTGATTGCACTAATCTCATTTACTACCAGTCCAGTCATCAAGGAAGGCTATAAATGATACTATGACCAAAATGGGTGTAAATAATTGCCTGCTATTTGATAAATAATAATAACCTCCACGTTGTACCCTACACATAGCACGGTAGGCAGAGGGAACCTGAACCGGAACCCACACTAGGTAAGATATACCGTCCCATTAAGTTATTTCAGCCTCCACTTTTCGCCGAATTCTGGAAGCATAGCGTGTTGAGTGGCAGTATTCAACGCCGGGCTTTTTCTGGTTACCTGAGCAAAGAAATGATAATGTTAAATATATTTATATTTCCATTTCTTCGATGATGTCGAGGTTAAGCGCGGCGTTGAGTTCTGCCACCCAACACGCAATGCCTCCAGAATTCGGCAGAAAGTGGGGAACGGAGTGTGTTAACACTAGGTTCCCTCTACCTACCCTTACCCTGTTGTGTGCGGGATACAGCGTGAAGTTAAAAAAAAATTCTTTCCCCCGAGTGGGGATTGAACCCACAACCGTCAATTTTAGATTCGCACACTTGTATCCCTGCGACACGACGGCCTCACATTTTATTGATATTATTCTTCCTTAATAAAAATGCAGAAATTGTAAACATCACGGTACGACCAATATGCGCAAAGTAACAAACATAAAATATGTTGCATAAACGGAAATTTTGAGATTTTGAGTCTTAAATATTTTTATTTTGTCAAGCGGTTGAAACCGTAGATAAAAAATATAAATTTTATTCTATATCCAGCATATAGCAGGGTAGGCAGAGGGAAACTAGTGTTAAGACACTCCGTTCTCCACATTCCGCATAAAGTAAATATCTAATATTTCTCTTCGAATATAAATTGGTCGAACTACATCAATTATTTATAGCACGACGCGATGATTATTGAAAGTTTTTAATATGAAGCTAATTTTGATTAATTAACGCTGAACGACCCAATTGCTGGAGTGAAGTTGAAATATTAGGGAAAGTGGCGTGTAATATTTTTATTATTATTAATTTCATATTTTTTTTCAGTTTTAACTATGTAATATTTAGTTTTTTTATGAAAAAGACGAGACCATCGAGCGTTTGAGTCACCTGATGGTGACCACCGCCACTGACGACACCATGTAATACCAGAGGAGCTACAGATGCGTTGCCGGCCTTTAAAGTGGAGATAGACGCGTTTTTTGAAAGTACCCATGTCATATCGACCTGGAAACAAGTTGTGGAAGAAAGTTCCTATGGAATCAATTTATGACGTACTGAGCGTACTGAGCGTTTAGAAAATTTGGCGACAGGTAACAGGTCAAACAATTTCTCAGAGCACTCCCCATAACTCATGCGGTAGAGACCACACAGCGAGGGGACGTCGCTAGGCAAAGCCAAAGTGTCAAGCCTCACACAGATGATTGGGTCCCCAACGATTCCAACGGCTCTACGTTGTATTATTTTGCTTTACTCTCAAAGAGAATCTAGCCTCGTCCAATTTTCGAGAAATAGCGTGTTTAGTGTTGCAAATCAATGCTGCGCTTTGTCTTATTATACCAGAGCAAGGAAATGGAAATAATTTACTCTTTGAGCGAGAATCAAACCAACAACACCATTGTGTTTCTAATGAGATACATTGTCGCTGTGTCACGACGGCCACAAATAATATATTATGTTAAACGTTGAAAAAACACGTACATAATACAAACGTCTAAAACTGACACAAACAAAAATTTTTCCAACTTTTTAAATATACCTAAAGAATTTTTATCAAGGTAAACGTGGACAAATAATAATATAAATACACGTCAAAGTTCTGTTATAACGTTAACAATATCTCAAAATTGGACGGAAATCACGTACTCCCGCCGTGATGGTCGAAAACTAGCATCGCAGCAACAACGGAGTGTCTTAACTCTAATTTCTTCAGATTCCCACTGCCTACCGTCCTATGTGAGGATATAGCTTTAAGCTAAAATGATATACGTATAGGAAATAAAAATAAAATAAAATGTAATAGTCACCCGGAATAAACCTCGAACCCAATACTCTTTCCAAGGACATTATCCCACAAAATAAATAAATAAAAAACAACAACTCAAATGAAACAAAATTTAAAGAACAATTGTTTAAAACAACTTTGAAAGCTAAACAATAAAAAGTTATACAGTAGATAAAAATTTAGATTCTCCATTTAATTTCTATTTACAGCATTAGATAGAAGCTTTTCGAGTTGACTGTACTGAAAATTACACCCTGCACTGTGCTTAGTGCAAGGTAGTGTCGTCGTGGCGCAGTAACACAGGCGTGTTACTGTAAATGCGAAGGTTGTGACTTCGATTCCCAGTTGGAAATGAAATATTTAATATTTTTATTTTCTCGTTCTGGTAACGAAGCATAGTGCAGTGTTGCTTTCCGCCGAAAATATATCATTTTACTTAAAAAGCATTTCTTTTTTATTATAGAATGGTTTTGAATAAATTTATTGAGTTTCTAATTTTGTTTTATTATAAAGGAAGAAAGGAAACATGTGAAAATATTTGTAGAAAAACTATAAAATATATACGTTTTCTAAAAGAATTGTGTGGAAATTATTTCTTATTAGTCCCTTACTCTACCTTTATGCATTTTCCCCATGTATCATTAAAGCTAATAAAGCAAATAAAGACTTTGGATTAATTTCGAGACACTGCGCAAGGAACTTAACGCCGCACTTTGTCTCATTTGTCTGGGTATCGAAAATTTTATATATTTTTCTTCTTTCTAAATTATAAACTTGACTTAGGAAATCCTATTTACCACCTGGGTGTGAAACCTAATTCCATAATTGAATCGCGCTTTTAGTTGAGTACATTTTAAAAATAAAGGCTAAAAGGAAACGGTATAACGGTTCTCAGTATAAACCTAAGTGAACTAGAAAAAGATTTTGAAATTCTAAAATGTTTAGTTTTATTAAATTAAAATAAATAAAAATAAATAAATTGAGGCCAGTCGTGGCGCAGGGGCACAAAGTGTGATTGTAAAACCCACTGGTTGTGGGTTCGATCCCCACTCGAGGAGATGAAATATTTACTTAAATTTATATTTCCATTTCTTCGCTCTGGTGTCGAGGCAAAGCGCGGCGTTGAGTTCTGCCACTCAACACGCAATGCCTCCAAAATTCAGCAGAAAGTGGGGGAAGAAAGTGGGACGAAGTGTTTTAACACTAGGTTCCCTGTGCCTACCCTGCTGTGTGCGGGTTACAGTGTGAAGCTGATTTATTTTTAAAGATATTTTTTTTATTTAATAAAAAAAAAATAAAAAAAAAAACAACCTGTATTCCACATATAGCGGGGCAAAGTAAAAGAACTTAGTGCTAAAACACTCATTTCTGCAATTTCTGCCTGAATTCAACACATTGCGTGTTGAATGGCGGAACTCAACGCTGCACTAACGATTACATACACATAATAAACTTACTACAAAAACTTATATAATATACAACTACATTATAATAGAGTACCAAACGTTGTTTGTACGTTTGCTAAATGAGTAGTTTCTAAAGGCTGTAATGGCTTGCCGCTGTAGCGTTACCGTGTGGGATGCATTTACTTTAGTTTACAACGAGTTGACAACTCAAAATTAATTAATTTCTGGAAAATTATAACAAGTAAAATTAAAGTTTTAATGTATGTATTTGTATATTAATTCAAGGCTGAGTCAAATATCAATAATAATAACTGTATAAAGTAACTATAAAGCATAAAATCTCGTTTTTAACGCTTCCTTATAAATTTTGAGAAATCTACTCAGTGGAAGAGAAAAGCAGAGAGAGAGAGAGAGAGAAATCCACTTAATCCTCTCATACACCACTCAAAGAACCTACATGATAAATTTCAGAGGTCAACGCCGCGTAGTTGTAAGTGCGCGTTGTCTGTCAATCATTTAAAAAAGGAAGTGTTTGTGTTATTTAGTAACGGAGAAGAAATTAAATATTAATAAAAAAAAACAAGCTTTCTAGATATTTTCTGGTGTATTATATTTTATAAATCAAGTCGGTTCATTTGACAAACGTATTGGGTTGTGCAAAAACTTGTATTCCGCCATTTTGTCGCGGCATCTATTTCATATTAACAACAATATTGATAATATATAATTTTCTTGGCGTCAGAACTGAACTCGCAATTTTCTTTTTGTTTTAACATTTTTAAAGTGTTATTCATCACATATCCAAGAAAAATACTTATTTAGAAAACGTATAAAAATTTGAACGTGCGGGACACGAACCCGGCGGAGTTCGAATTTTTTTTCGTCGTTCAAATTTTTATAAGTTTTCTAAATAAGTACTAGTCGTTATCCAAATTTCAGGTCAATCGGACATTGCGAAATGGGTCAAATTGAGCTTCCAAGATTAAGCCGTGTTAGTATGTGAGTGTATGTGAAATACACTCACATACTAACACGGCAAGTTAAGCAAATGCTTGCAAAACACACACTTTTAAATTCTACAAAAAAAAAATATTCGTACCAAAATGGCATCCATTGCCATTTTGGTGCGAATATTTTTTTTTCCAGGCATTGAAGCCAGTCGTGGCGCACAGGCACAAAGTGTGCCTGTAAATTAACTGGTTGTGGGTTCGATCCCCACTCGAGGAGATGAAATATTTATTTACATTTTCATTTCCTCGCTCTGGTATCGAGGGGAAAGCGCGACGTTGAGTTCCGGAACTCAACACGCGATGCTTCCAGAAATAAGCGGAAAGCGGGGAACGGAGTGTCTTAACACTAGGTTCCCTCTGCCTACCCTGCTGTTTGCGGGATACAGCGTGAAGCTAAAAAAATGGCATCCAATGTTAAATAACAACAATAGTTATTCTAAGCATCGTCGTCGTAATCAAATTGTCAAATATTCTTTAAGAGTTTAAATTACTTTGCGTGCAACAGTATTATTTTGTTACTTCAAACTTGCTTAAGTTCTTTTTTCGTAGAATTGAGTTAAAATAGTTTTTATGCTCGACTAGTAATAATAGTCGTCGTCTACAATATTATTTGTGACGACTTTAACACTTTTTTTTCTGTAGAAATTTTGAGAAATCTCTTAGTACTCTCCAGCCTATCCTCGTCCATATTTTAACATTCTAAGTCCAATCGCTTCTGTGTGAGAGTAAGATTGATTCTTTCAAATCCTTTTTAGGGTGTCGTACTTTAAAACAAAATTAACAAAAAAGATGAAATATTTATTTACATTTATATTTTCATTTCTTCTCTCTGGTGACGAGGGGCAAGCGCAGCGTTGAGTTCTGCCACTCAACACGCGGTGCTTCCAGAAATTAGCGGAAAGTGGGGAACGGAGTGTCTTAACACTAGGTTCCCTCTGCCTACCCTGCTGTTTGCGGGATACAGCGTGAAGCTGAAAAAAAATGGCATCCAATGTTAAAAAACAATAGTTATTCTAAGCATCGTCGTCGTAATCAAGTTGTCAAATATTCCTTAAGGGTTTAAATGACTTTGCGTGCAACAGTATTATTTTGTTAGTTCAAACTTGCTTAAGTTCTTTTTTCGTAGAATTGAGTTAAAATAGTTTTTATGCTCAAATAGTAATAGTCTTCGTCTACAATTTTATTTGTGACGACTTTAACACGTTTTTTTTTCTGTAGGAATTTTGAGAAATCTTCTCTTAGTACTCTCCAACCTATCCTGGTCCATACTTCAACATTCTAAGTCTAGTGGCTTCTGTGTGAGAGTAAGATTAATTCTTTAAAATCCTTTTTAGGGTGTCGTACTTTAAAACAAAATTAACAGAACCCTCTTCCGACCAGTTTGTTGTTCGTCAGTCAAGACAATTTTACTCAAGATTGCCTAAATTGCGTGAAAGCCCGACTTTAAGCCTGCAAACTGAACTTTACCAACTTTTATGCACGCAACGCCGCGCCTTGTCTTGTTACTTGTGAAAATTAAAATAATTTATTCCAATTCAATTTAACATTTACAGAATAAATCAATTGGATTGATTTATTCCAATTCAATTTAACTATATTTATAGAGTAAAATTTTATTACAAGAGTTTCTAGAATTACAACGACTGCAGTAGTATTACAAGAACAATTAGTGTTTACCTCGAAGTTGGATAATGGTCCATTGTTTCATTTAATTACTTTGACTATTGAACGCTGAATGGACTTTCAAATGTTAGTAACGGACTTAATTAATATTTATAATAAAAAGCAAAAAAAAAATTATAACAATAAGAAGAAACGTGCGATACGACGTTTGTGAGTTCGATTACCATTCGGGGGAATCAAATATATAATATTTTCATTTTCTCGGCATGGTAACGAGGCAAAGCACCATTGAGTTCCGCTAATGGGGATTGAAATTTTCTTAATGTCTTATAATACTAGGTCCGCAGGTTCCCTCTTCCTTCTCTGCTATGTAGGTACAGGTTACAGCGAGAAACTAAGCATTTTAGTGACTTAGCTTCACGCTTTGCTGCAGCAACCGTTTGTCGTTCGTTCGCAGCATATAAATACAAAGAAAATTTAGTGTTAAAACACTCCATTCTCTTCAAGGAGTTATATCATATGCACTCAACACGCAATACTTAATGTGCTTGGAGTATAATGGATTCAAATGGAGTGTCTTAACACTGGATTTCCTCTGCCTATCCTGCTATGTGCAGGATTCCCGGAGGATTTCACAATCATCTTAATATTATATTTTTAAAAAAACATTTAAACATTTTTAGTCCATTTCTGTGAACGTGCCAGTCAAACTAGTATTGAAACGGCTAGCTTATCAAGGAAATTATAAAAAATGACAGGAGCTGTACGAAGTGACGTAGATTGATTGGACACGGTCAAAGTAACGCAAATAAGCTCCATGCGTAAAAAAAATTGTCAACTGCGAATCAGGCTCGCCCACTGAGGGTTCCGTACCAAACTTAGTTTAACGGGAAGTATATTTTGTAAAAATTGTCAAACTTAAGCTTTGCAAGCGTATTGTATTGTAATTTATTTCATACTAAATAAGTGCATTATTTAGTTAGAGGTTATCAATTTTAATAATAAAGAGACTGTATTCTTTTTTTATGTTTGCTACCTCAGAACTTTTGACTGGGTGAACCGATTTTGATGATGATGATCTTTTATTTGAAAGCTAGTGCTTCCCGTGTGGTTTTATTTTATTTTGGTCCATTTCTGACAATGGTGTCTATGAGAAAATCACATAAGTCTTAAATTTGCATTTGGCAAGTGCGCGACAAATGGACGAATAACTCAATATCACACCAACCGATTTTGATGATTATTTTTTTATTTGAAAGGATGCACGATACACTTCAAGGTTAGAATCTGATTGTATGTTGAAAAAATCGGTAAAAATATAAATATACTATAATAGTTACAAATATTGCTAGAATTAGTGTCAGAAGTAAGATTTCTCATAATTGCATTTCTTTTCAACCAACTTGAAAAAAGAGGATGTTCTCATTTTCAACTGATTTCAATAAAAGGAGAGGCCCAATTCGCCTGAATATCTTTTACGTATGTTCTTATAATACACCAAAATGTCAATTTGTACAAAAGTAATACCTTATTAAGTTTAACATAGAACAACCACTACCTACTAGTTTCAGAAGCATCCTTTTAGCCTAGCTAGCCTGTTTGTTTTACATGGTGTTGGGTAGACACCCAACACCATGTAAAACAAACAGGCTTAGTAATTCGATATTGTAGTAAGGTTGTTGTAGTACTAGCTTGACACCAACTTCAAAATTATAAAATCTTTTTTAATTATTTTTGTTTAACAAAATCAAAGTACGTTTTACGTTATGTATTTTTTACTTTTTAGTTTGTTGTTTGAGTTCCTTTTTTTTTGTCGTTGAAAACTAATTTTGTAACTGTTAGTTAGTAAGATTTTTTTTTGTTTCTATTTCAGTTGACAATTAAGGACATTGAACTCTTAACGCGACGGCAGTGGGTTCGAATCCACATGGAGGAAAGTCACATTTTCATATCCTCGCTCTGATTAGAAGACAAAGCACGAGATAGAATTCCGCCATTTAACACGCGACGTCTTGAAAATAGAACAGAAAGAAAGGATTGGAATGTTTTAAGACTAGGTTCAATCTATCCCTACCCTATATATGCGGGTTTCAGCGTGAAGCTAAATAAAATCTATTTATAGTTCACTTCTAACTTGCAACATTAAAGATATTGTTACGATAAAGGCTTTGTAGAAGCTCTAAAACGTCTGTACTATATCTCATGTTGCCGCCTGGAACTTTTCACTGAGTATAACTTTATTTTTCTTACGTGTTATATTTTTATTTTTACTTTATTATATTATTATATTACTTGAGGGTAGAGCGCAGGAGTATAAGAGTAAAACTGTAGACTTGACAGGATATGGGTTCAATTTCCACTCGAGGAAATCAAATATTTAATAATTCAATTTCTGGTAACAATTTGCCTCGTTGGCAAAAAATATTCATCTGATATTTCATGTTGTTTTCCTGTATCTCATTAATAGCAAGGAATGCAGAATGTACTTGTGGGAACCAGAGTGTAAAGAGACTCCGGTCCCATTAGGTTACTTCCGTTCCCCAATTTCTTTGAATTCTCGATGCATTGAAGTGTGTTGAGTGGCGAAATTCGTTTTCAGGGCATGTAAATGAAAAAATTAAATATTTAATTCCTCCTAATGGGAATCGAACCCAGTCAGTCAGTTTCTAGTTACATCCTTGTGCTTCCTTGCCTGGATGGCTTTGACTATTAAGAGTAATAATAATAAGTACATTCTAGAAAATAAATAAAGATAATCTAGACAGGCCGACATATTTAAGCAAACTTTAAGGTTTGTTTTTATAGCTTTACGCTGTATCCCGCACAGTGCAGATAGGCAGAGGGAATCTAGTGTTAAGACACTCCGCTCCCCACTTTCCGCCGAGTTATGCAGGCATTGCGTGTTGAGTGGCGGAACTCTGCGCCACACTTTGCCTCGACACCAGAGCGAACAAATGACAACATAAATTACTAATACATTAATAAATATTTCACTTTCTCGAGTGGAGATCGAACCCAAAATCAGTCAGTTTTACAGTCACACTTTGTGCCTCTACGCCACGACTGGTCCTTATTTATTTTTGATTTGATTTTAATAAACAAAACTCAATTCGTATAATATAATTTATTCCCTTATTATTTTCGTCTACTTCTGAGGTAATTTAATTACATACTCGTATATTATTATTTCATTAAAGTTTTGAGAATCTAGTTCTAGATTCGAGAAAAAGTTTTCTCATATTAGTGTGCTCTTATTACTTTGTACATAATATATTTTTTTTACTTTTGCTGTTTAGCTTCACGTTTTATCACGCATATGGCAAGGTAGGATAAGGTAACCTAGGTTACCATTGGGTACCACACCCAATTTTCATGATATTACGTGTTGAGTGGCGGATCTCAACGCTACCCTATAGGCATAGGATACCGGAGTGTTAAATTGAAAATAAATTCGACATTCAAATATATACTCATTCCCCTAAGCGGGAAAAAACTACAACTGTCACGTTTACATACAGACGCTGTAAATAATTAATTTTAATAAAAAAATATTAAAAAAAACATATAGTTACCCAATTTCAGAAAGGAGAATGAAACTTTTGGGCCGTCACGTAAAGAATTGAGATGTGATCTAAAAAATTACATTTTTTTTTTTATTTTTAGAATAGCAAATAATAAATTAATTGACAATCTGGAAGTGGAGAAAAATGGAAAAAATAAGATTTAGATCCTTAATCGATTAAAATCAATCATATTTTAAGTCAGAGATGTGACAGCTGATTGACAATCACACCTTGTCTAATGATTTTTTGCATTTTTGCATCTGTTTTTCATCGCAAAATCAGGCCATTAAATAAAACACATTAAAAAAAAACATTTGCTTCTGTCATTACGTTCGTGTCATAACGCATCGACATTTTGAATGTTTTCCCGTTTGTTTGATATTTTCAACGACTACTGTTTTGTTTTTCTCGGATTTTGACTCTGACTACTTTGTACGACCCTCGCTCCCTCTCACTGGACTCTGAAATCTTTTGGATCTTACGACCGCCACGCTATGGATATGAATCGCTGTGTGAATTGTGA
>JAATLQ010036810.1:0-43419 GCA_013421005.1 Heliconius erato x Heliconius himera | reverse complement strand
GCTGGTACCCTCCTGGGGTAGTTTGTCTTTAAGTGCCGCTATCATATTCCAGGGAGGGGTGGGGGTTGGGCTCCGGAGCCCGGCATTACCTAATGCGAAACGCAGTGGCATAAAGCCACTACTTAACGCCGGTTTTGAATGCCGGGGGTGGTATTGATCCGGTCGAGTCTGCCCATGCGTGTTGCCATTGCTGGCGACGTGACTCTACCACACGTACTTTAGTCGCTTCTTACGACACCACCAGTACCAGGGTGATCCTATTCTAAGCCGGGATCACACGGACAAAGTTCAAACACTGACTTGTTAACTTTTCTCCTTTTAAATCGTGTAGGGAGGTTTATAAGGTAATAAGTTGACTTCGATGCCAGTCGTGGTTTAGGGGAACACGCGTGTGACTGCAAACGCGGTAGGTTGTGGGTTCCATTCCGACTAGAGGAAATGAAATATTTAATATTTTCATCAACTGTGGTGTCGAGGCAATCTGTGGCGTTGAGTTCGACAACTTAACACACAATGCCTCTTTAGCATTCGTAGAATTCTGTAGTAAGAAAAGGAAGTGTTTTAATGAAACCGTTAATAGTAACAACTGCGAAACGTTTTGATCAAGTCCCGTACTAAACATAAAATATAATATTAAATTCTATAATATAATATAGAATTTAATACATATTATAGTATGTAATAATTTAATATTATATTTTATTCTCTATAATAAATCAAGAACATTTACTTAGTTAATAAAAACACGAGCAATCCACGTGACCGTAACAAGTAGCACATCTCTCTAATGAGATTAAGACACAACGCGCGCTCTAATGCAATAACGCCCGCCGGCACAATTGTATTAAACGACGGCTCTAGCTCACACGAGTCGCCGCCAGTCACCCAGATACACTGACACAGAGACACCACGACACTGCGACACCGCGACACTCACAGACACTGTAAACTGCAACCAAATCCTCAATTCCCGAATGCTCGAACTAGCAAATATGTATAATGTATGTATATCGTTATACAACTCATTAGTAAGTCTTGACACTGTGTAGTTTCAACTTATGAGTGGAACTATACGGATGTTGAAGGTGATTATAAAATATTTTGAAATATACAATTTCTAATATTAATTTTAAATATTAAATACAAATAAAGTTGAAATTTGCTCAGAATAAGTAGTCGTGGCACAGTGGCACAAACGTATGACTGTTAATGCGATAAGTTGTGGTTTCGATTAGCACTCGAGAAAATGAAATTTAATATCTTATTTTCTTCATTCTGGTGTCGAGGCAAAGCACGGCATTGAGCTCCGCCACTCAACATGCAATGCTTCGAAAAATTCAGTCTAAAGTGGGGAACGGAGTGTATTAGCACTAGGTTCTCTCTGGCTATCCTATTGTGTGCGAGATATAGAGTAAAGCTGATTTGATTCAATTTTTATAAGATTATTTTGTTGTCCGTCTGTCAAAAGCATTTATCTCAAGATTGCGTAAATGCACTGAATCTGAAATTAATATAAAATATGTAGGTCTGCGATCCCTTGGAGCACAGAAAAAAATCTACCTTCTAGGTCAAGGCAATCTAAAGTTACGAGCGTTTATGCATCGATTTTGCTGCATTCCCGGTTCCATTTTTATCCTTTTGGTTTATTTATGTCCCCTTTTCAGGGTTCCGTAACTCTGAAAAGGGAACATAAATAAACCATTTTTTATATAATTGATTGATTGTTTATTTATTTTTATTCAGCATACAGCGAAAAAAAACATATTTTTAACGGATTTAAGAAAATTACACTTTTTATTATTCTTATATTTTGTTCCTACGTAAAAAAATAAACAAACAACAAAACAAAACACAGAATAGAAACCCTAAACCATACTGGATATTTTAGGGAGACGCCTCACGTACCTACTGCGGTTGTATCGATTCCCGTTATCCCGTACGTATCGTATGAATAGAGGTAAGCCCTAGCTAATATATCGCAATCACCGGAAGTTGTGTAACTTGTGGGAGGGTAATTAGTTTTAAATGGATATATGACGAGAGGTAATCCCGTATTAATCCGTTATATTCGTAAGTCAAACGCACTCACGTCATTCGATACCCGACGTCTTTGATGACTCGTTTTACTTGCTGTTATAATGTCACTAAACATATTTTTAGTAAATTTTATATACATAGATATGTATATTTTAGTTTAAGTATTTTTACAACTTAGACTAGATTAGTTAAAAAAAATTAAATTAGCTTCACGCTATATCCCGCACACAGCAGGGTAGGCAGAGGGAACCTAGTGTTAAGACACACCGTTCCCCACTTTCTGTCGAATTCTGGAGGCATTGCGTGTTGAGTGGCAGAACTCAACGCCGCGCTTAACCTCGACACCAGAGCGAAGAAATGGAAATATAAATTTAAGTAAATATTTCATCTCCTCGAGAGGGGATCGAACCCACAACCAGTCGGTTTTGCAGTCACACCTCGTGCCGCTGCGCCACGACCGGCCTCTACGACTAGATTAGTGTTCAATATAAATTAATAACTGTCTCAATATGCCGAAAGTACAAGCAGCAGAAAAGTTGGAGCGATCTTAAAGGAAAATAAGAATAAATTAAACAAGTCAGGAAAACATCGTGGCACAAAGGCACCCTCCGGGATGCCTTTTTACCTGGGGGTAGGTCTCATCGTACGTAATGGTAAATTTACCTTGCCAGAGGTGAATATTATTCTCGACAACAGTATTTGGCCAATACTGGCGTGTAGGACTCACCTCCGGATTAATATAGATTGTGTTGTCAAACTCAAAAGGTATTCTTTATATTTTCTAAATATTCTAATAAATTTATAGAAAATAGGTTGAAATACCAACCAGTTCTATACTTACTGAAAAATAATAGTGTTAGAGTAGCAAATTCGATTTCCATATACATTTCGCCATATTCGGGGTAACAACTTTTTATTTCTAGTAAGACAATATTCAGTATTGGGTTAGACTAGGTTAGCAAAAACAAGCGTTGCACGTCTAACAAACATAGAGAACGGAGTGTCTTATCATTTGGTTCCCTGTGTTTGCCTGAAACTAAAAAAAGTAAATAAGACTAAAGTGAAACATGAATTTATTTGTACAATCGTGCAGTCAGCCGTGCACCGGTCGTCAAGGAGAGTATCATAGGACCGCAGTCATCCCTGAAATAAATCAACTCAAATAGCGATACATTTTCGATATTTTAATAAGTTTTTTATGGGTTTTTTCTATGTATCTCATGTAATAGGGTAGGCAGACAGAGGAGTAGTGTTAAGAATCTCTATTCCTCATTCCATTTTATTGTTATAAAACGATAAATACAACCTATTTTGATATATAGGTATATAATATAGTGTAACTTTAAGCATCACTGTCTTAATGGACTCGACAGATTTGTTATTCCCGAAAGTATTCATTTCCCGTAATCTCAGGTATTGACTTGGAACGGATTCACAAATAGTTGCTTCTGCCGTTTGCAATATTTCCAGATTCTAGAACTGAGAGACATTGCAATCAGTTTTGATCTTTTATTTACTTTTATTTACTTCAAGCTGATGCTTGCTAGTGTAGAACTAAGTAGCGTATAATAAAAATTAAAAAATATAAAGTCTGTTTTTTACCGTATGTGGGAAATTTAATAATATATTGATAAATAGAAAATAAATATTAGCGTATGTTGGCAAAAATAGTGATGTCATGCACAGAAACAAGTTGGCGCGTACAGAGTAGGCACGACCGTCACAGACAACAAAAAATATAAATTAAGATAGATTTTTATACTGTTTGCATTGTGTTTACCATTCTTCCAACACCGTATAATCTGAAGCTTCACGCACATAGTAGGGAATAGATAGAGGGAATCTGGGTATCTAGTGTTAACACACTCTATTCCCATCAAGACACTTCTATTCCTCACTATCCTCCGAATTCTGGAGGCGTTGCGTATTAAGGTGCCGCGTCTTAACGCCGCAATTTTTTTTGCGTTACCAGAGCGAGGAAATGTAAACATTAAATATTACTTAAATATTAAATATTAGTTGGAGTTGAACCCATAATCTATCGTGTTTACAGTACCACACTTGTGCCCCTGCGCCACGATTGGCCTAAAAAACTTGAATCTTTTTAATTGCAAATACATGATTTTATAGATTTTACGAGATACAGCGTGAAGCTGTAAAAAGCTTCACGCTGTATCTGGCACAAGGCAGGGGGAATCTAATGTTAAGACACTCCGTTCCCCACTTTCCCCCGAAATACGTGTTGAGTGGCAGAATTCAATGCCGCACTTTGCCTCGATACCACAGCGAAGAAATGGAAATGTAAATTTAAATAAATATTTAATCTCCTCGAATGGGGGTCGAACCCACAAACAGGCGATTTTACAGTCACACTTTGTGCCGCTGGGCCACGACTGGCCTCAGATACATATCTATAAAAATTAATACATACACATCGCTTAAAAATAATCATAATTTTAAATAAAATTAAAGACGAAACTTTTTTTATGTATTGTCAAAGCAATATCATCATATTGGAAGTAACATTTTGTACTGGTACGTGCACACACGCGGGCGCCTGCACTTGGAGGCTCAACTTGGAGAGATTCTTGAGTATACTGTACTACGAAAATTTAGTAAGAAAAGTCGTGGTATAAAATTTTGATAGATATAGCTTTTATTTATGTCATAGAATTGTTCAGAGAACATTTTTCTTTAATTTATATAGTTAAATTCTGGTATTTAAAAAAATGAAATGTGTTTTTTTATAGTTTGTTTGTTTGTTATAATTTCACTTGTTTGTATGTGTGTATGTTAATATCTAGTATCTATGTCTGTGGCGTTGTAGCTTCTGAACGTATGGACTGATTTTGATTTTTTTTTGGTTTGAAGGTTGGGTTAATTGGTGGCTTAATCAAGAAAATGGGTTCAGCCGTTTGAAGATCTTCTCTTTTCTAGTTGTTTGTTTACTTTTTAAAGATTATTTTATCTGGAGTTCTTAAATATTATAGTTTGAAAAATATTCTCAACTCAAATTCCAATATTTTCACACAAAACCAATCGAAGCCATTTTCGATTAAAGAAAATTGTATTAACAAATAAAATCGCGCCGGACGAACGTGATCCGACACGATTTCAATTTAAAAGCGTGGAGTTTTGTATTTAAAGCGGAACGAAACGGAGCGCAGTGCGAGCCACTGTTGAATACTGTAGGTATTTTTACGACACAGCGTGACAGCGGGTCACGCCGTCACGCCGCTGCCCCGGGACCCCTGGACGTGCACGGACTTGAAGAGATCTGTCCTAAGCGTAGATCGACTTGGAGATGGTATATGAAACTATCTACCGATGTATGAGCGTGACGCCGGTATATTCGTGTCACGTCGACCTCATGGGTAATGTCACCCGGCAAGTATGGGCCGAATGTCGCACCTACAGGGCTACAAAATTTGACAAGTTGTGGTTCGATTCCCACTCGAAGAAATGAAATATTGGATATTTTCATTTCTCTGCTCTTATTAGTGTATGAAATTTAGTATACCCTAATTTACACAAAAAAAGTCTTCGCTCTGGTAACGACTCAAAGCGCTTGCATTGAGCTCCACCTCTTAATACGCAACACCTCCAGAACTTGGTGGAAAGTGAGAAAGTGTCTTAATGGGAACGAAATGTTTTGACACTATTTTCCCGCGTTACCTCCCCTCCATATGCGGGATACAACGTGAAGGTAAATAGGTTTATGTATTTTAAAAAATGATCATGTTTATGTGGAGTTAATTAATTATTTGATGTACATATATGTTACTAATAAGAAATATTTGTATTTAATAAATTTATTTTTGAAACATAACTTGCTTTACGATTTCATATCATCCTTCAATGTTTTAAACGTTTTCTAAAAAATATTTTTCTTTCCTAAGTGTAAAAAAAAACATTTCATTTTTTTAAATGTGAGATATAATTTTTTCGCCATTTTTAGAAGCAAAAGTAGAAACACTAAGAAATTTCTTCCCCAATTACGAGTGTGTCGACCGAGCAACCAGTCTCTTCCACCTGTATACTATACCGTGTATAACACTCACCTGCAGACCTCCCTAGATTTAGTAGCATGTTCTAATTAGTCGTCGTCGTCGTAGTAACAGCCTTTCTCACGATAAATACAGATAAACATAATTCAATATTTTTCGGAAGTATCAAGTATAAAACAATCTAAATAAAACTGTGTATTTATTGTGTAATATTTTAGTCGAATTGTCTTTGAATTATTTTTTTTTTATTTTTTTTTATCAGCTTCACGCTGTATCTAGCACACAGCAGGGTAGGCAGAGGGAACCTACTGTAAGACACTCTGTTCCCCACTTTCTGCCGAATTCTGGAGGCATTGCGTGTTAAGTGGCAGAACTTAACGCCGCGCTTTGCCTCGGCACCAGAGCAAAGAAATGGAAATATAAATTTAAGTAAATATTTCATCTCCTCGAGTGGGGATCGAACCCACAACGAGATTTTACAGAAACACTTTGTACCGCGCCACGACTGGCCTCAAAAACATTATAAAATATAAAATAATATGTTGTCTTATCTACCTGTTACGTTCTCTTACTAGTTATAACCTTTAATTTATTATTTAGGGTGGCTCTATGGATAAAAGGCCTTTATAATTACAGGCTCACATCAAATATAAACTTTAATCATATTGCTGAAATGTCTAGAACATAGAAACTTGTATGATTTTTAATTAGTAAACTTAATATTAATACTCCGTTGAGGCTATCGTCAGCATAGGCATACGAGCGAGTAAATGTAAACGCGTCAGTTTGGGGTTCTATTCCCTCTCGAGGGAACGAAATATTTAATATTTTCATTCCCTCGCTCTTATAACATGGCAAACTGCGGCGATGCGTTCCACCACTCAACACGCAATGGCTTAAGAATCCACCGGAAGTGTCTTAATGAGGAACGTTTTTCAACATTAGGTTCCAAGGTTCCCTTTGCCTACCGTGCTATGAGCATCAAGCTAAATATATATTAAACTCGTAATAACGCGAGGCAGCTACAAAGTTAAAATATAGGGTATATTAACATTATATTTCACACATAAAATTCTTCTTATTTTAGGCATAAAGATTTAATATTAGAAGAGAAACTGAATATTTAATATTAGTACGTAACGAGCACCGTATATAAAGCTGTTAAGGTTACTTGCTTGTAGAGTTTCAAATTAAATATTTTAATGAGAACGAGAGTTAAGTTGTGCTTATAATTTAATTTATAAATTATGAATCTTAAGTTTAAATCAATGACAGTACTTTAGTTTATTCTGCTAAATTAAAATATTTTTTTTGTACATTGGCCCTGATACAAATTTTCAGGTTATTTTTGTCTTTTTTCGTAAGACCGAGAACTAACCGTGTCTGGTAATATAGTGTAAATCCTGTTTCACCTCGTAAAGACCGCTATAAGACGAAGCTAACGATTTTATCAACTTGCATATTGGAGTTTTTCCAATTATATCGATAAGTAATTGAAAAAAATAATTTAAATAAATAAGAAATTGTCTGTCACTTACAACAAGTTTGTTATGTTATATTCAAAAGGAATTCTTTGGATATTGAATAATAATTATCTTTAATTACAATACTCGTCTGTTGAAGCCGTGGTGAAAAAGTGGCACAAGCGTGTGACTGTAAGCGCGAGAGAGTTGCAGGTTCGATTCACACTGGGGGGAATTAATTATTATTTACTAACATTTTTATTCATTTTTTTCTTAGCTCTGGTAACAAGGTAAAGCGCGGCGTTGAGTTCCGTTACTCAAGGACTCAAAAAAATCGACGGAAAGTGAGGAACAGAGTGTCCACTAGGTAACACTAGGTTCCCTCTGCCTACTCTGTTATATACAGGATACAGCGTAAATAAAAAAAAAAAAACAATAATATCTCATCCTCCAGCTCTCTAAGCCATTCATTTCATATACAAAGTCTAATCGTATATCACAATAGTGAGGACCGACGGTGTTTTAGATTTAGGGCAGTCTGTCTCGGTGGATGCGGCGGCACATAATCTCCGGTGCCCAACGCTTCACTGTACACATTTTCCGCACTACGTATTTCATAATAAATACGTAAACTACCACTAGGAGAGAGGCAGAGGCTATACGGTATATGACACGCAAAAGAAATATTACTAAATAGTGAGTTCTAGGGTTCCACGCGTGGCTTCGCCCGCTTAGTTTTATTGTTTTATTAGACCCAAATTATAGAATCTTTATATACATTATAGTCTTTGTTATTTTGATGTATACTATAAAGTTTCATCTAAATACGTTCTGTAATTTTGCGTAAAAGAGGAACAAACTTCCATGCTCAAAAATATTCATATATAATATTATTAGCAGGATATGATGACTTTCGGAGAAAAAATGGGTTTACTCAATTCACACACCTGCTATGTTTATAATCTTTGAATTTATGTCTAAAAATACAAAATTTCTCTACAAAAAAAGTCATTTTTATGTAAAAAAAAGTAATTTGTGAGTTTGTTAACTGCTCATATAGTAATATTTCTTCAACAACAATGTCCACTTGACGCTTTACGAGCGCGGCCGTAGATTGGCCCGCGCCCGTACTGCCAGTGTGGATGCAGGTATATTTATAATCGTTTGTATATTAATATGAGGTGGTCGTGACGTAGTGGCACAATCATGTGACTGTAACGCGACGGTTGTGGTTTCGGATTCCAGTCGGAGCAATGAGCATATACATCTACATTCCAAAAAAAAAACATACCGGAAACGTGTAGTGATAAAAGAAAAAAAATACAGTCGAATTGATAACCTCTTCTCGCAGAAGTCGGTTAAAAAATTAGGCATCACCTCTTTTCTTTTAAATAGCATAATAAAAAACACAAAAGTTTTCACAGAATAATGTCCTTTTTAATATAGACGAATAATATAGACGAATCTATAACACCGATCTGAATAAAACATGGCGACGTGCTGGAACTAGAATTTAAATAAATATTAAATCCAGAAATACCTCCACCGTAAAATGAGAATAAAGCTTTCTCCACGAGAGTGGCGTAAATACTGTTTTATATATTTTTGTTATACTAGCATTAAGCGGTTCGAGATTTTTTAAAATAAACTATAGTCATAAAAGAGGCCAAAGAGGGCATAAAGTGTGACTATAAACCGACTGGCTGTGGGTTCGATCGATTCACTCGAGGATATGAAATATTTGTTAAAAATTATTATATATTTCCATTTTTTTCTATTGTTTTTAATTTTTCTTCGCTCTGGTATTGAGGTAAAGCGCGGCGTTGAGTTCCACCACTCAACACACAGGGCCTTCAGAATTCGGCGGAAAGTGGGCACAGAACAGAAACAGAGTGTAGGTTATCTCAACCTACCCTGCTGTGTGCGGAACACAGCGTGAAGCTGATTTAAGCACATAATAAAATTGTACCGTATCGGTGTCTGTACATGGAAGATATATATAAAGAAATGTTATTGGTGGCATTTAATAATGTATTAGAGCCAAAAAACAATATTATTTTACCTCTTTGTCTGCCTGTCTGTGCGTTTGCACACTTTAATATCAAAAACAGCTTAATCGACTTAATTGCAGCTTGTATTATTGTATTTCAGCAAGCCTCAATGAATTTATAAATATAACATTTATAACATTTTTAAGAATATTTTTTTTGCTGAAAATGGCTGAAATTACTTTTTAATACAGAATATTGATATTATAAAATGAAAGTAATGCAGATTAGTAAATTCTTGTATATTCATATATATTTTAAACATTTTTAAAGTGTAAATCCACGTAGCTTGATGAGAACGTATGGCTCAGTTGTCATACCGCCTGGTCGGTTTCCAGGAGGTGTGGGTTCGAGTCGCGCTACGTTCATATTTTTATATGTTTTCTAAATAAGTATTATTCATATGTATTTCTTAACGGCGAGAGAGTGCTTCATATAATATATTGTAAAATACATTTTCATCTTTTTCAAGGATATAAATATCTCTATACTTATTCTTTTTGTTAACTTCTTAAATTATAATGTATGACGATATAAAAATTACAATATAAAAATTTTATTATTCTTCAATACAATATTGGCAGTACAGCACGATATTTAGGTATTTCATGCGGAATAACAAAGTAGTTTCGACCGCGCCCGTTCTTTAGTGGCTCGTAAAATTTTCAGATAACCTCGCGGTATAGCTTCCTTCCTTCCTCACAGAGGCTGAGTTACGTGAGCAGATGAGCTTTAAATTTAAGAAATAACAATAAAATTTCATAATAAAAGAAGTTTAATATGTGTATATGTAATATATATATATATATATATATATATATATATATATATATATATATATATATATTTATAGTCAACACGTATGTCGTATAACCAACCATACGACACGATGAATTTCAGCAACACTTGGCGTTAAGCTCCGCCACTGGACCACACTCATGACTGTTAAACGAGAAAATTATTATGACTCATTTTTAAATTATTTACTAGAGAACAGTATGAAAATTTAAGCTTAGGTCAGTCGTGGCGCAGGGGCACAAGCGTGTAACTGTAAGCGCGACAGGATGTGAGTTCGATTTCCAATCTATCGGGGAAATAAAATATTTAATACTTTAATATCTTTGCTCGGGTGTCGAAGTAAAGCGCGGTATTGAGTTCTCCTACTCAACACCTAATGTTTCTAGACTTCAGCGGAAAATGGAGAACGGAGTGTTTTCCCTCTACATGCGAGACACAGCGTGAAGCCGAAAAAAACAAAGAATACTTAACGGAATCCGATAACGACATGTCTAAAATTCGGCCTTCAAAATGTCTGTGTAAAATAAACCATTTTGATATTGTATGCAGCAGAATGCGATGTTTTATCCGAGGCCGGAGGTCGTCATTCATCAGATTTTGTACATTCGCAGCCACTAACAGCGTTCCATACGAGAACGAGGGCACCACACGAGAGAGAGCATGTTCCGCTTTGTTCGACGACCGAGTAGCCCGCTTTACAATTTATTATCAAAGAATCTGTTTTCTTTTACCAAATATAAATTCGCAATGGCGCGCTGATGTCGGTCGGAATGTAGAGTTTTCAAAATAAAGCAACCTTATTTGTGCTCCGGCCGCTGCGCTGCAGTCGCGGCTTAAATGCTTCTCAATTCAATTTGTTTTTACATTTTTAATGTATTTCTGTTTTCATATTTATATATTTATTTGAGGTCAGTCGTGGCGCAGAAGTACAAACGTGTGATTGTAAACGTGACAGGTAGTGGATTCGATTCTCAATCGAGGAATTGAGATATTTAGTATTTTAATTTTCCTTGCTTTGGTACCGAGGCAAAACCACCACTCAACCAGATACTCATTCCAGAATTCGGCGGAAAGTGAGTAACGGAGTATCTTAACAACAGGTTTCCTCTGCCATTCCTGCTATCCACGGGATATAGTATGAATTTATATTCCTTTATATTCACGTAAAAATCATTAAATATGAATATAAATTTTATATTCATATTTAATGATTTTTATGTGCAAAATATATAACTACGTTTTACGCGAAACCATATCTTTGATATATTTTCCTCTGGGTGACGGTCTTTATGCCACGGAACCATGTCGGAGCGGAGAGTCCACTAGAACACTTCCACTGCCTTCTACGATGCAAATAAGAGGGGACTTTTACATACAATATATATTAATTTAAAAGTCACTTTTTAGAATTAACAGAATTTTCTCTATATTAAAAAATGACAAATAACTTCATTCGATGGTGATATTCAGCCATTCAAGGACTACTACGTACTCGTACATACATATAATGGATGACATTTTTACTTCCAAAATACTTAATCATTATTTCGCAAAGAAGAAAGTAGATGTCAAAAATATTTTCTTTTAAATTTAGATAATACTATTGTAACGTTTGACGGTCAGTACCTCCAACTACGAGTATGACACCAGTTCCTCATTTTTGTATGATCGTCACACCTCATCCTGTCAAGGACACCAGATCCTCAAGCTCTACGTTTACGAAATATATTTATCGCTTCATATAATGTTATCTATTCTTTTATACACATAGGTACATGTCCCCGGGAAATTTACGTGTCTTGTACGTGACCTTTTGTATTTCTAGTAATATTGAACTACGAGTTTTGAAGGTCAACTGAGATCTCCGTCTTCGAGTCTGAGCTTTTGTCGCTTATTCTAATATGTTAATATTTGCATTGCATGTTGATGGCGGAACTCAACGCCGCGCTTTTGCTTTGGTACCAGAGCGTAGTAATAAAAATAAAGTAAATGAAATAAATAAATCAGTTTCACGCTGTATCCTGCACACAGCAGGGTCGTCAGAGGGAACCTAATGATAAGACAGTCCGTTCCCCATTTTCCGCCAAGTTCTGGAGGCATTGCGTGCTGAGTGGCGGAACTCAACGCTGCGATTTGCTTCGACACCAGAGCGAAGAAATGAAAATATAAATGTAAATAAATATTTAATTTCCCCGAGTGGGGATCGAATCCACAACCAGTCGATTTTACAGTCACACTGCGCCCTTGCGCCACGACTGGCCTAAGATTCTTCAAGTAATTTTTTCGCGTACATGAAATATTATTATTTCCATGTTACGCTATGAGCTGAGCCATGTATCACGACAGTCTTCGCCTTATCTGCTGTAGCCTGTAGCTTTGTACTGATTTATGTATGTTATTCTGAACTAAACGGAACTCGTAGACTATCTTCTTAATAGGTAGAAATATCTTACTTGCTATTATGTATTTATATCACACACATGACAAGCCAAAATTCTGTGAAACAAACAATTTTGTAGTAAATAAATCAGTTTCACGCTGTATCCCGCAAACAGCAGGGTAGGCAGAGGGAACCTAGTGTGCTCCAATTTCCGCCGAATTGTAGAGGTGTTGTGCATTGAGTAGCGGAGCTCAACGCCGCGTTTGCATTGACACCAGAGCGAAGAAATGGAAATATAAATTTAAATAAATATTTCATCTCCTCGAGTGGGGATCAAAACCACAACCAGTTGATTTTACAGTCACAATTTGTGCCCGTGCGCCACGACTGGCCTCAATTTAATAATATAATTAAAATCATTTTCTTTTATATATCCATTTAGTAATGGGAACGGAGTGTCTTAACACTAGGTTCCTACGTTTCTTCTGTCCACCCTGCTGTGAACGGTGTACAGGTTGAAGCTAAACAAAACAGTTAGATATACTCACAAATCAATAACGTATAATTGTTGTCGATGTCGATTTCCCGAAGGAGAATGTTTATTTTGTCCGCACGTTTGTTGTCCCGGATTGGCAGCAGCAAGTGCATTGTAGATACTCTATACTTTCTTATTATTTCTGTAGAGCACTATGTCGAGATTTATCTAAAAAAATAATCTAAGAACATACTTTCTGTTATAATAAATTAAAATACATGTTTAAAATATTGATATTACGAAGGCAAGTTTTAGTTTTAATTTTGTCACTTTTATCAGTATTAGAAATGCAAATTAAAGTTGTAATGTTAATGTTAATGTATGCCCTACAACTATAAGTCCTCAGTAAAATATATATCTAAAAAAATATAAGAGTTTTTGGATGAGCCAATGTTCTTATTTTTTGTCGTTCTTATTTTCTTCTCCATTCCTGTTTTGCGGAAACGAAGATAATTGATACCTTAAGAAAATCGAATCCATTACCGTCACTCTCACTCATAACTTTAATTTACGACATTTACCGTTCCGATAGAGGCCGGTCGTGGGGCAGTGGCACAAAGTGTGACTGTAAAATCGACTGGTTGTAGGTTCGATCCCCACTCGAGAAGATGAAATATTTACTTACATTTATATTTCCATTTCTTCGCTCTGGTGTCGATGCAAAGCGCGTCGTTGAGTTCTCCCATTTAACACGCAATTCCTCCAGAGTTCGGTAGAAAGTGGAGAACGGAGTGTCTTTGACTAGGTTCCCTCTGCCTACCCTGCCGTGTGCGGGATACAGCGTGAAGCTGATTTATTTATTTTATTTACTGATACCTAACCAAATACCTAAAGTTCAATCGCTATAATTTTATTGCATCGCAAGTGTCGCTGCACTCGCCGTTACTGTCGGTGCAGACAACTTTTGGCATCTGCTCCTAATAAGATGAGCGGACTGACGCTCAAAATGTAGCACTTTATGAGATACAAGTTATTTAAAGATTGATAACTATTTTACTTATATTTTTTTTAGGAGGAGGAGGAAAACTATTGATAAGACACGTCTCTCCCCATTTTCCCAAGAATACTGGAAGCAATGCGTGTTGATTTATAGGAATGATTTATAAATGATCCATATTATATATAAAAATATATAAATAATTCATTGTAAAACTAGGAAATACTATGTGATATCTGATGATAGGTCTGTAATGTTCATTTGTATGAAAGCCTCAAAAGTCTTACACTCTATATACAGCGTGAAGTTATCACGTCAAAGTTTTAACATCCAGAAGCCAAGAATGGTTCTGATCTAAAAAACAAAGTAATAAAGTAAGTTTTATGATGTTATAACACGATGATATGCAAGGAACGTGTTACGAGAGTATTTATAGCGGCCGAGGGGCTGCCGGCGTGGGGGGAGGGGGAGGAGTAAGAGGGAGCAGAGTGGAGGGCCGGGGCCGGAGCCTTATTAAATTAAATAATAGTGGTGCTTTTCTCAAAGCTTGCCCCGATTTATGGCTCGTGTGGGAACTTTGAGGATGACGGATACGACGTAACGCGAGCCGCGGGAATTGATCCGTGTATTTATGTCTGCATTAATGCATCAGGCCAGTCGTGGCGCAGGGGCACAAGTGTGTAACTATGAACGCGATTGGTTGTGGGTTCGATCCCCATTCGAGGAAATGAAATATTTACTTAAATTTATATTTTCATTTCTTCGCAATGGTGTCGGGCGTGAGTTGCGCCAGCTCACGAAATGCCTTGAAAAATTCGGTGGGAAGTGGAAAACGGAGTGTCTTAACACTTCCCCTATTTATTCTGCTGTGTACGGAACACAGCTTGAAGCTGGTTTATCAATGCATTACTTCAGCTTGAAATAGTTTTTATCTGCGCTCTATAGTTACTCGATCTGTTAGTTCGCACACAGATCACGTTCACAAGCCCGTCGTTTAACATTCAAAATATTTGGGAGCGTTCATATCTTTTATTTTTCAAGAATATAGTACGGTCAATAAGTAGTGGCCGCTCTGAAGTTACGGCTGGGCTGGGCTTAGGCTGTACATGCCTGCGCAAATTTGATTTCAGAATTCGTCTTACTTTTTATTATTGTCTTCCTTAGTGAACATTGCGCAATAGCTTAGCATATCTAACTTCAAAGCGATCACAACTGGTTGACCATACTGTATTTTCCATCTGAAAACAGTATTAGCAAATAAAAAATCTAAAGCAAACGTACGCGAGGGTCCGCGGGCCGGCGGCGTTGAGTGGCGTGCAGTGTGGCGGTCGTAGAATAAAAGGAGTGGAGGCTGCATCCAGCTCGCTTTGATCAAACCCTGTGTACGTACATACTCGTACAGGAAGATTGTTTTATAATTGCCTTTGATATTTGAGCATTTAAATGTACCAACGGCTGGACTTACAATGTTGGTGGGTTTTTCAATTTCTATTCTTTTTGACTTTTTCTATCCCCCAATGCTTCTAAATGTATGTAGGTTGAAACTGTTATTTGTGCATATTGCACATATATTTATAGTGTCATTCATTCTTTTTTTATTTTGGAGATATTGAGAGCCTCTTGAGTGGCGGAACTCAACGTCGCGCTTTGCCTCGACACCAAAGCGGTGCAAATGCAAATATTGCAAATGAAAATATTAAAAGTGTAATTTCTTCTGGTGGGAGCTGCACCCACAATCTGTCGCGTTTACAGTCACAAATTTGTGCCCCTGTGCCAGGACTGGCCTCAATTTTTGTAGTATTTTGTTGTATATATTGAAACTAAGTTACTTGCCTGTACTACCTATTTATAGCATTTATGCATTAAAAGGCGTACTAGTTAATTATTTGCAAGATATTCGTAGTATCGCAGTGCTTACTAGAAACGGCACCGATTCTTGTACAAATTCTATAGATTCTGAAAATACTCGTGCCTTTCGTTCCATTGATTTGTTTATAAATAAGGAAGAAAAAATTACTTATATTATAAAAAGGATAGGAAATTCTCCTAATATTCAAATATTTATTATTCATTGACGTCATACGAATTGCAATAAGATCACTGACTTTTCTGACAAAAATGAAATTGAAATATCAAAGAAAATTTAAGTCGTATAATGCTTTTAGAATTCTTGTTTGAAATTTTAAAGTATAGTACAATATTCAATATGTCTTTCGGCGTAACGATAATGGCAATTGATATGCATTGAGCGGCGCTGGGCGGGCGGTGCTGGGCGGGCGGTGCAGGGCGGGCGGGGCGGTCAGTACCGATGTATTGTTTTAGAAATCCAAAATATCTATGAATGTTTGGGATACATTTCGAAATTGACTTTTAAAAATGTGAATGCCTTGGAACTTTTACTATTTACATTATTTACATTTATATCTCTGTAAAATTATTTAATATTTTTTTGTAGGTTCACCGTACTCCGTATATAGCAGGGTAGGTTTAATCTGGTGTTAAGACTATCCACTTTCCACTTTCCCCCTAATTCTTGGGGCATTGCGTGTTAAGTAGAAGAACTCAACATCGCCTTTTACCCTTTACTTTGCTACCAGCGAAGAAATAAAAATATTAAATATTAGTTACCCTCGAGTGGAAATCGAACCCACAACTGTCGCCTTTATAGGTACACGCTTGTGCCACTGCGCCACGAAATTATATAATTATATTTCTAATGTATATATAATTATATAATTCTTCTATATCTCTACGTGTGTTGGTTATCCACCCTACTACGACGGTCTAAGCGGCTGGACCGAGAATGTCGTGAGTATGTTTCTATACATTTAACACGATCACCGACACTTTTTTCTCTACTAGTACAATGTGTTCATATGTATTTCACATAGTAAATTCAGAATGATAAAGTAACATTATTATTTACAACTTTTGGTAATGTGTTAATAAATTCACACTCTCATTCTCCCTCTTTCTCTGTGTTTCCCTCTATTCTATAATTTCTTTACAATTTCACAATAATTTCAGAAGAATATATTAAAAACTGTATCACCTGACTTCACCAACTAAAAAAACGTCGCTACTCTACTTCTTGTCGTATAACAATCGCTGTCTAAACTTTGAAATCCAAACCAGACATTTAATTATCCAGTTATTGTTGGTAACCAGATTTGCAGACAATATTTCAAAGGAAAATTTGTTAAGTGGCTTCCTCGTATCTTAAAGGATAACACAATTAAGGGAGTCGGGGTGGCGTTTGGTCCACAATTAGACGCGGTTGCAACTGAATTAAGCTTGGCTTTAAAAACTTTCTTATATAGAGTTAGTATATATTATATATGTTTTTTTGTTAGTAATAATTAATTGATATGAATTATAAGTAATTTTACATGTGAGTCTAATTTATTTCAAAATAAATTGAAAGAAATAGTGATAAAACCTAGAAATATTGGGTAATCAACCTGTAATGAAAAAGTAACCTGCACCTAAATCAAGTATCTCAATACAATATTCAATTTTTTTTAATAAATTGGCTATTTAACCACTACATGAATACTAAAGTTTGACATTCAGCTTCACGCTGTGTTCCGCATATAGTAGGGTAGGCAGTAGAGTAAGTTAATGTACTGTTAAGACACTCGCCTCCCCATTTTATGTCTATTTTTTGAGATATTGCATGTTGAGTGGCGGAATTCAACGCCGAACTTTGTCTTGATATCAGTGAAGCTCGATAAAATTAAAAAAATAATAAATAATAATTCATTTCCCCGAGTGGGAATCAACCCACGAGAGTTTATAGTGACACACTTGTGCCCCTGTGCTGCGATGGCTCATGTTTGTCTTTATTTTTATTTTTTTCACTTCTGGTTGGGGGTACAATAAAGGGTTATTCAGCATAGAACACGGTAGATAGAGGGAACCTAGTATTACATTGCGTGCATTTCCGTGTTGAATCACGGAATTCAACGCCTCAATTCTTTGATTCAGATAAGTTTAATTGAATAGTAAAGACAACATAACAACATAACAGAAACCTCTTTTAAACTAGCATCGTTCCCCGCAATAGGTAACAGGTAACGTAAAAGGTAAAGTAAGGTAACCTTCAAATAAAACGTTCCCTCAGTCCGTCCCTCACATACATATTACAGGAGACGCCCAAATGTAAGCGACAATGTTTGTTCACCGGCGCTTTAGAATTCCAGCTTCTTCTTTGAACTTACTCGAATTGCCTTCTTTTGACTTCAAACGATATCTGCTCGAACCATCTTATATGACGTTATGTATTTTCACACGCTTTTTTTTTCTTAAAATAACGGACATTTTCTTTATTTATCTTAATCCTGCTTGTAGTTTAAAATAATTTACGAAAATAAACTATTTATCTTTATTTCATTTAAATGTTCGGCGGCGTTGAGTTCCGCTATTCAACACGCAATGCCGCCAAGGTTTCAGCAGACTCTATTTTCTGCTGAAACTGGGATCTGATGAACCGTAGTATCTTAATGGGAACGAAGTGATTAACATCAGACATCCAAGTTCCCCTAGGCTACCCTGCTATGTGCGTGATACAGCGTGAAGCTAAAAATAAAATAAAATATACATCTGATGCTTTCTTTGTGTTTTATCATTTTGAATTTGAATATGTTGTTCAATTTAGTAGATCCGCGCGTGGGTGTATTTGTCCCTCCTACTTAACGACCTTTAGTACCTGTGCTTTAATATATTATTACAATAATCGCTATATTTTGTTTCGTCCTAAGTAAAATGTATTTTATAAGAGAAATGATTACATAAATGTTAGTTACATTAAGAACATTTTATAACGGAAATTAATTCGACTAAAAATATTATCACCAGAGTAGATAGAGAGGGAAGAGGGAGGGGTTTAGTGACGTTCCCCATTTTCCAATTTGAAAAAATTTAATTTCCTACTAAATGCACAGTTTTTATTATAATAATATTATTTTTTGTTTCACATATTTTTAGATGGGTAAAAGTCGTAGAAGAAACCTACTGATACTCCGTTATCCACATTCTGTCCAATTTGCGAGACATTGCGTTTAATATAGGTGTATATAGTGAATAAGATATTTTGGGCATGACAATTCTTATGGAAAAAAAAACATATTGATCTTGAATAATCTACTTTAAAACTAATACAGAGAGAGCCAATAGTAAAATAACAGGGCCAGACCTTCGTTATTTTATAAAGCCTAAAAGTTGCTGTGCGCATACGCCCAATACTGGTAAGTACTATTAGAGAGTATGTATCTTGGGGGTTACTTTGGCAGATATTTGATAATTAAGATGTACCTAACTTTCATTAATAAACCTCATTTTTGAATATTTTTTTGGGAAAAATATTAGAAATTATATTGTCCATTGCCAGACACTTAGTATGGTAACTACCTGCCAGAAACTCTCAAATCCTATAAGCTATAAGCGCCTACTAACATATTAGGAGCAAATGATATGTTTTACACTATATGCCTTTTACATTAGGTTCGTAGGCCTAAATGTCTGCCAGTAGACAACGTCATTTCTAATATTATTGCTAAGAAAATATTAAAAAATTGAGCTTTATAAATTAACGAAATTTTACTATTTTTTGCATCTCAGTTACCTAATAACTGCAGAACTTTGCTAAAGTACACAAACTTTCAGGATTTATAAAATAACGAAAGTCTAGTTTTTTTGGCTCTGGGGTCATAAAGCTTCACGATGTATCCTGCATATAGCAGGATGGACAGAGGGAATCTACTTAAAGCACTCTATTACCAGCTTTCCAATAAAATCTCGAGTTATTGCGAGTTGATTGGCGGATTTCAACGCCGTGGTTTGCCTTGTTAACTAAACGAAAATATTAAAGTATTAAATATATCATTACCCCGAGAGGGAACTTAACCCACAACCGCCACCGCATCGACGATGGCCTTTACTATACTATAAGTCTTGTGTTCACAATATTTTATACCACGTTCATATATTATGAAATATTGCAATAACTTAGAAAGCCCTATACAAATATTTACATCAGATAAAATAAATCAAATGTTAACAACCTATGACATTTTATTTAACGACGTTGCCTTCCATTAAATATTAATGTTATATGAATATTTTATAAGAAAACACAAAAGGTACTTGTTTTCTCAAACAACTGGGAGGTAATTGAAGTAGTAATAATTTATTAGTTGCATGCTGTATCCCACACACAGCAGGCAGACGGAACCAGAGGGAACTTGTTAAGATAATCCGTTCCTTATTTTTTCGCTGAATTCTATGAGGAGGTGTTGCGAGACATAATGACGGAACTCAATGCCGTGCTTTGCTTCGACACTAGAGCGAAGAAATGAAAGTATAAATTTCAATGAATATTTCAATGAATATTATATAATTTCTTCGAGTGGGAATCGAATCTACAACCAGTCACGTTTACAGTAATACTTTGTGCCCCTGTGGGACGACCGGCCTCAATATTAATGATAATGATAGTTATTTGAATATTTCATAAGAAAATACAAAAGAAATTGTTTGTGATGGGATTTAACTTAATTTATACATTAAAACAATAATCGTTAACATCCAAATATTACCATAATTTAGAATGTGGTGAAAGGCAACCCGTGATAGAGTAATTAATTCAGTAGTCACGGTAAACTGTCCGCCCGCACGCCGGGTAGGCGGAGAGAACCTAATGTTAAGACACTCTGTTCCCCATTTTCCGCGAAATTCTGGAGGTACTGCGCGTTGGGTGGTGAAAGTCAACGTCGCACTTTGCCTCGATATCAGAGCAAAGAAATGAAAATACTTCATTTTCTGGAGTGGGAATCCAACCCACAACCTGTCGCGATTATAGTCACACTTTGTGCCCCCGCGCCACGACCGACCTCAATATGTATGATATTATAAACTTTCATTATAGTTATATGAATATTTCATAAGAAAACACATTAGATAGTTGTTTGTGATGGGATTTAAAATAATTTATACATTAAAGCAATAACCTTTTATATATATAAATATTACCATAATATGGTGAAAGGAAAATTCGTCATAGAGTATTTTTAAACATTTTTAAAAAGTTATTCCACTCTTAGGAAAGAAAAATACTTATTAAGGAAACCAAACGATAATTCTAAGTAGTTATCTTTGGGTAGCGGAAATTTGTAAAAATCTTCCTACAGAGATATTAACAACCTAAATAAATTGAAACAAGCGTATAAAAATTTCGACGTAGCTTGATAAGAACGTATGGCTTAGTTGATCAGAGGTTTGACGGTTTCCAAAGAGGCGCGGGTTCAAATCTCGCTACGTTAAATTTTTTAAACATTTTCTTAATAAGTATTCGTCATGGAGTAATTAATTTAGTAGATATAGCAAGTTTAGGGTGTTACGGATCGACGGAGGCGAACAACTTTAATTTAGTTTGATAGGATTACGGAGGAGCGAGCTCCTCGCATATCGCGATGTGATTACGTTATTTGCTCTAAGCAAGTATTATAGCAAATTAGTCGTGCAAAAATTATAATTACGAAATTGAGGCCAGTCATGGCGTAGCGGCACGAGGTGTGTTGTGGGTTCATCCCCACTCGAGGAGATGAAATATTTACTTAAAATTTATATTTCCATTTCTGCTCTCTGGTGTCGAGGTTAAGCGCGGTGTTGAGTTCTGCCACTCAACACGCAATGCCTCCAGAATTCGGCAGAGTGGGGAACGGAGAGTCTTAACACTGCTGTGTGCGGGATAGAGCGTGAAGCTGATTTTTTTTTTTATTTAAATACCGTCTCTTTAAATTGTTATAAGCAAATATTTTTTATTATGTAGGCCCTTTTTTAGAGGTCTATCGTGACGCAAGGGCACGAGCGTGTGACTGTAAACGTGACTGGTTGTGGGTTCGATTTCCACTAGAGAAATTTAAATATTTAATATTTTGTGTTCCGCTTGTAAAGTGTTTTTTGATGGGAATGGAATGTCTTAATACTAGACTCCCAGGTTCCTTCTGTCTTTCTGTCGAACCTGCTATGTGCGGGATTTTTTTAAGTATGACGCCTTATCCCTGGCAGAGAGTAGTAGTTAGAGAGCATAAACCGCCAATAGCTGGGCAAAAGTTACGGTCTCTGCAATGCCGTGCCTTCAATTCGCTTCCAATGTACAATGTCATCTACCCCCAAATGCATGACCTCCAAGGGGATTCTCATACTTTTTAATTGACTTTCACAAAGTATCATCGATACTGTATTCTCAAAGGTCAACCAAGGTCTCTTCTACCTGCCTTTTTTAGCTTTTTGCTGTATCCCTCATTGAGCAAGGTAGGCAGAGTGAGCCAAGTGTTAAGATACTCCGCTCCTTACTTTCCGCTGATTTCTGGATGTATTGCATGTTTTACAGGGCGAAGAAATGAAAATATTAAATATTTTTTCTTCTAGTGAGAATCGAACCAGCACTCTTGTGACCCTGCGCCACGACTGGTCTCTGTCTCATATATTATACTTTCCATGAATTATCTCTTTCATTCTAAAATTAAATCTACTCTCATCAGTTAAATCTATACTTCGAACTACACGCTAGTATGGTTAAGTTCACCCGATAATGAGACGTTTCCTCGTTTAGCTCGTTACGTCGAGAACAAGGCGGGCGTCTTGATGTGGATGACGGAAGTGAGATAGTATTGCGATGTTTACCATTTTATTAGAGAACAGGCGCAAGTTGTGGGCTCGATCCCCACTCGAGGAAATGAAATATTTATTCACATTTATATTTTCATTGCTTCGCTCTGGTGTCGAGACAAAGCGCGGCGTTGAGTCCGCCATTTAAAAGCAACGCTTCCAGAATTTGGCGGAAAGTGGGGAACGGAGTGTCTTAACACTAGGTTCCCTCTGCCTACCCTGCTGTGTGCGTGAAGCTGATTTAATTTATTTTATAAATATAATACATATATGGATGAATGATCATCCATTCATATCAACCTTTTGACGCCTTTGACACAGGTCTCCTCCAAGAATCTGCACGCTGATGGTTCTGCGCTGCCGTATATATTGTATACTTATAAGTTATAACAGACTTTATTCATGCTGTATAAGAAAATTATATAATTATTATTATATATATTTTTTATATAAATTTAATTCTAAAACATACAATTTTATTTATCGAAATGTCCTCTAACTTGGGGGTCTAAATGAGTTTCAAGGTATAAAATACAGAGTCCATCGTCGTCGTCGTCGCGGAGCTCGGACGCGGCAGTCAGCGTTACTGTTCCTTACGAGTACTAGAGACAGGATAAAAGTTTACTCTGCACTAAACCTCCTTATCACTATAGCGTTTAATATCCGATGCGACATTACACGAACGACCTCGTTCTGCTCTAACTACTAATACTGTGCTTCGATGTAAAGAAGTCACAGTGAATGAGAAATATATTTTCTTAATATTATAATACTAAATTATATTTCGTTTCACCAATTATGGTTAATTAACATTTCTTAAAAATATTGATTGACATTATGTAAGCAATGATATTTTTTTTTAGCTTCACGCTGTATCCCGCACACAGTAGGGTGTTAAGACACTCAATTCCATAATTTCTGTCTAAATCTAAAGGTACTGTATTTTGACTGGATGAAATCAACGCCGAGCCTCGACATCAGAGCGAAGAAATTTCCTCGGTTGAGAATCGAACCCACAACCTGTCGCATTTACAGTCACACGCTTGTTCCCCTGTGCCACGACTATACACATAATGATTAAATATTACAAAGTATAACGTACAAAACAATATAATCAGTTATTTCAGGTTGGCTACCCCTATAAATCACGTATGACCTCACAGCGGTCCTCCTCTCCTCATCGCTTAGTTGGATTTCCATTCAAATCGAATTCTCCCATTATAAGCTACCGGCCGAGATAGCGGTAACTGGACGTTGTGCCCATTGGAAAGTAATATATATACATACATCGACGACGGATTGAATTAAGAGAATGTCACCCGCGACCGCGCTCTGTAGCAAATTATTTTATTTATATACATAATTTGTATCCGATCGTTTCATGAGGAAGAATATAGGTTTTTTTTCAGGTTCACACTGTATTCTGGACACTACAGAGCAGAGAAGAAGTAGGAACCTAAAGTGACGACACTATGAATGCTCAAAGCATCGTGTTTGTGTTTTTAGAAGCCGTGTTTTGATTTGTTACTCTGGTAACGAGGGATTAATAATATTAAGTTTATAGACGACGACTGGCCTTAAAATAGTAGAAGAGTAAAGCCTTTATGTATTTTTTAACCATTTATCATAACGTCTTAACGTTAACGTTTTTTGAATGACATGAAATTTATGACTTCATAACACTTAATTCTTCTAATTAGACTAGACAAAACTAGAATATTTTAAATTTATGCATTTTCCATATACCAATCGACACCACAAGCATCACGAGTAGGTTAGTATAGTCAGAAAATATCTAAATACACCACAACATCGTCATATAATAGTATAAAAATACAAACATTTAATATATGTGTAAATTAGACCTATGTACATAAATTTTAGAGTAAAAAATAAAAATATTTAATATATTCTTCTTCTTCTTCTCTTTTTAACTTAAATGTTGTATATAGCCATTAACCTTTTCGTAACATAATCTGCTTCTGACTTCTAATTAGTTCATTTAAGCGTCGCGTCGCATGTTTAAGTTAAATATTCCGGAGCACAGCTCTGCGGCGTCGCTCGTGATCATTTCTATTTAGTTAGTAAACACTGGACTTCCTCATGTGGGACCGCAACAGACGAACTACTTTAAGTTTGGTTTTACTCAAACTATTCAATTGACTGAGATATCAGCATGTTTAGAGAGTTTGTCGAGTCACACGTCTGTGGAGGATTTAGTTATATTGTTTAAAAGTTTGGAACATATCAAACAAAAGAAATCTGGCTACTGATGGAAGACTATTGGATAACAAGCATGAAAAAATCACAGTAGCCAACCGTCACAGAATAAAATAGTAACAAAACCAAAATCGCTATTATTTCGTAGGCACTATGTATAAACTTTACCAAATCGATGAGGAGAAATAAAATTATAACGTTGACAGGTTTTAATAAATCAAAGTCAAATCTAAGTGGTATTTAGTGGTAGGTTTTTGTCAAAAATTTATGATGTGGAATTCACGTTTACCAAAAAAAAACACATTTTAAGGTATAAATTTATTATTCCATATTAACAAATAAATACCAGTTGAGGCCACTCGTGGCGCAGTGGCACGAAGTGTGACTGTAAAACCGACTGGTTGTGCCTACCCTGCTGTGTGCGGGATACAGCGTGAAGCTGAAAAAACAAATAAATGCTTTAATTTTCCATATTAACAAATGAAGCTTTAGGCTAGCACTTCTTGACAATTTTTCAAACATAGCGCGTTTAGAAGGTTGTTGCCACTAAAAATAAAAATCAAAAATTATTTATTTCTCTATAAGACCATATTATATATTTTGTAGCTGTAGAAAATTTAATCAATTTTGAAGTGTTATTCCACACTTATGAAAGAAAAAATATTATTAAAATATTATTTAGGAAACAAACATTTGTACGCCGCCGGATTTGAACCCGTGCCTTTTAGAACCTCTACTAAGCCATACGTTTAACGATCGAACTCATAAATCAAACATATGGCTGTAAAATAATTAGAATTAGTTACACATATTTGATACGCTTAAATATAATTATGATAATTTCTCAGTTAATCGAAGTTAAGCAAGACTCGAGTCAAAGTTAAACGATGTAAACTATCATAATAGTCTTACTATGTTGAAAGACTTAGTACAATCGGTGACTTTGGCGAAATTATACACAAAGTAGACACTTTCACTGGGGCTTAAGGTTGAATTCGACCTCAAAGTACTTCACGCGTTGACTATTTATAAAAAATATAAGGCCGAAAAGGCCTCAACATCACCAGCTGAAAGTTATCAAAATTTGACTGTCGTACCTCTCACAGCCAACGTGTTAACGAACGAACTAAGCGGGCTCTAGTAAGACCGAAATGCACAGTCAGCCGCAGCCGAATATGAGAATAATGAAAACTTAATTAAAATCCTCCCGCGGTGAGCGACTAACCGTCTTTTTGTCATGTACAATACATAATTAGCCGCGCGTTCAGATGAGATATCCGCTTTGACAAAATCACTGTCTAATATCAAAGCGTAATTTGAACGATTGTTTCCTTTTTACGTTTATTAAGTGTTGAAGACAAGGGATGCTTTACTTAAAAATCTCTTACGTTGTAGATACGAATACGAATATATTTATTATATCTTTTGCTTAATGTCCAATAATCTAATCTCCTGCGGCAGTATCTTCAGGTCGATACGACGATATATATATATATATATATATATATATATATATATATATATATATATATATATATATATATATATATATATATATATATATATATATATATATATATATATATATATATATATTTATTTTATTTATATATATATCGAGTCTTGCCTAACTTCGATTAACTGTGAAATTATCGTAATTATATTTAAGCGTATCAAATATGTGTAACTAATTCTAATTATTCTACAGCTATATGTTTGATTCATGAGCTCGATCGTTAAACTAATGGCTTAGTAGACGTTCTAAAAGGCACGGGTTCAAATCCATCTACGTTCAAATGTTTTCTTCCATAAGTGGGGAATAACACTTCAAAATTGATTAAAATATTCTACAACTACAAAATATATAATATGGTCTTGTAGAGAATTAAATCATTTTTGATTTTTCATTAGTTACGAATCTATCAAAAACGTACAGTTTTAAAAGTTGTCAAGAAGTGCGAGCTTAAAGCTGTATTCATTTGTTAATATGGAATTACAAACTTAAAATGTTATTTTTTATGGTAGATGTGAATTCCACATCGTATATTTTTGAGAAAAACCTACCACTAAGTACCACTTAGATTTAACTTTGATTTATTAAAACCTGTCAACGCTATAGTTTTATTTCTCCTCATCGATTTGGTAAACTTTATACATAGTGCCTACGAAGCAAGAGCGAATTTGGATTTTGTCACTATTTTATCCTGTAAAGGTTGGCTACTGTGATTTTTTCATGCTTGTTATCCAATAGTCTTCCATCAGTAGCCAGATTTCTTTTGTTTGATATGTTCCAAACTTTTAAACAATATAACTAAATCCTCCACAGACGTGTGACTCGACAAACTCTCTAAACATGCTGATATCTCTGTCAATTGAATAGTTTGAGTAAAACCAAACTTAAAGTAGTTCGTCTGTTGCGGTCCCACATGAGGAAGTCCAGTGTTTACTAACTAAATAGAAATGATCACAAGCGACGCCGCAGAGATGTGCTCCGGAATATTTAACTTAAACATGCGACGCGACGCTTAAATGAACTAATTAGAAGTCAGAAGCAGATTTTGTTACGAAAAGGTTAAAAGCTATAAAAGATTAATGGCTATATACAACATTTAAATTAAAAAGATTATATTAAATATTTTTATTTTTACTCTAAAATTTATGAAGATAGGTCTAATTTACACATATATTAAATGTTTGTATTTTTATACTATTATATGACGATGTTGTGGTGTATTTGGATATTTTCTGACTATACTAACCTACTTGTGATAGTTGTGGTGTCGATTGGTATATGGAAAATGCATAAATTTAAGATATTCTAATTTTGTTTAGTCTAATAAGAATAATTAAGTGTTATGAAGTTATAAATTTCAGGTCATTCAAAAAGCGTTAACGTTAAGACGTTATGATAAATGGTTAAAAGATAGATCATATTATAGTGACTTTACTCTTCTACTATTTTAAGGCCAGACGTCGTCTATAAACTTAATATTATCAATCCCTCGTTACCAGAGTAACAAATCAAAGCAAGGCTTCTAAAAACACAAACACGATGCTTTGAGCATTCATAGTGTCGTACCTTTAGGTTCCTACTTTTTCTCTGCTCTGCTGTGTCCAGAATACAGTGTGAAGCTGAAAAAAAAAACCTATATTCTCCCTCAGGAAACGATCGGATGCTAATTATGTATATAAATAAAATAATTTGCTACAGAGCGCGGTCGCGGGTGACATTCTCTTAATTCAGTCAGTCGTCGATATATGTATTACTTTTCATTGGGCACAACGTCCAGTTACCGCTATCTCGGCCGGTACCTTATAATGGGAGAATTCGATTTGAATGGAAATCCAACTAAGCGAGGAGGAGAGGAGGACAGCTGTGAGGTCATACGTGGTTTATAGGGGCAGCCAACCTGAAATAACTGATTATATTGTTTTGTACGTAATACTTTATGTGTTCAGACGCGGTACAGGGAACAAGCGTGTGACTGTAAATGCGAAAGGTTTTGGGTTCGATTCTCAACCGACGAAATTAAATATTTAATATTTTTATTTCTTCGCTCTGGTGTCGAGGCATAGCTCGGCGTTGAGTTAGCTATCTCCACCTATATATATATATATATATATATATATATATATATATATATATATATATATATATATATATATATATATATGGTTCTACGTTGGTTCTACATTTTGCTAGTTATTATTTTCAAAAAAAATGGGCCAATTTATAAAGTTATTAATGATATGTGTTAAATAATGTATTTTTTTTTATTAATGTGATTATCCTTTTATTTCAGTTTCACTCTGTTTCCTGTATAGCAGGTTAGGCAGAGGGAACTTAGTGATAAAGTTGAACTACGTTCTCCATCTCACGCCGATTTTTCGATGCATTGCGTGTTAAGTAGTGGAACTCAACGCCACGCTTTTGCATTGATTCCAGAGAGAAGAAATGAAAATTTAAATTTAAATTAACTATACATAACTAATAACAAAATTAACATTTCATGTCCTCGATTGGGGATCGAACCTACAACCAGTCGTTTACAATTACACAATTGTGCCCCTTTGCCACAACTGGCCTCTAAATCATATTATTATTTATGAATAGAACTTAAATAATATCATATTATTTTATTAATAGTTGCGGCGTTTAGTTCTGCTATTCAACACGCAATGCCTCCAGAATTCGGCAGAACGTGTGGGGAACGAAGTGTCTTAACACTAGGTTCCCTCTCCCTACCCTGCTGTGTGCGGGATACAGCGTGAAGCTGATATATATAGTATTTAAAGTATAATATATACATAATAAATCACAATCGAGCCATTATTTCTTATTCAAACCAAAGTTATCAAGATACGGGACATTTTAAAACCACGATCAGCGTTTTAAGTTAAAAGAGCTGCGAAGTGTACGAAGCGTGCAACTCTAGTTGTATTTTTTATCAAGTTATTCACGTCGTCGAGCTGAGAAACGAGCATAGTATAAATCCTCTTGACACGAGAGGGAAGGAGGAGGGTGTCTGTGAAACTGATTAATTTGGAGAATCTTTACAGGTCGAAACACCGGTGTTTCGAGCTGCACCTGTAGCTGTTTATATAAAGAATATGTAAAATTTTTATTATAAGCATGAGAACTGATACAAGTGTAGTCCTGAGGTCTAAGTTGAGCTTTGCATTTGTGTAAGTGTTCATATATAGTGTAGGTGTAATATAAATTGCTTGGACTAAACTAGTTTATACTGCTTTTTAACAACCGGCCTACACCTCTTGTACTGATGACAGCGTCACAAATTTAATTTTTAATATCTTATTTTTGTATTTGATTCCATCGAAGTGGAAGAAAAAATTGTCATTACTATTACAAAACAATGGAAAAATGTATGTGACGAAGCAGTAAAAACGTAAAAAATCTATGGACGCGGATACGTTTATCCTTGATGAAGAGACGAGTAAAAATTGTGTAATAAGCAAGTCCGGCATGGAAAAGTTGATATTATATTGGCTTTTTTATCGATTAAGAAGAAAGAATGAAAGAAAGTTCAATTTTTAAAGTTTACTTTCTGGATTTACTTATATAATTACTATCACAAACTCAAAACTCAGCTTAAGCCTCGCGAACTGTAAGCATCTTGTCATAATTCATCGATGTTCAACTTATGTCCCAATTTTTGACTCATACTATAATTAAATATTTTAGTATCCCGTACACAGCAGGATAGGCAGAGGGAACCTAGTGGTAAGACATTTCGTTCCCCATTTTTCTCCGAATTCCGTACGCATTGCGTGTTGATTGGCGAAACACAAAGCCGCGCTTTGCCACACTAGAGCGAAGATATGAAAAAAACTGAATATTTTATTTCTTGAGTGGGAATCGAACCCACAACCTGAATGACCCTGACCTGAATCTGGCTGTTTCTGCGCCACGACTGGCCTCTATATGTAAACTGTATTATACATACATAAAAAATATACTAGCTCATATTGACTATACAAAATATTTTATTTATCGCTTTAATCTCATTCCATCCAAGTACGTTATTCCGATAGAGCACATAGAAGCAGAAACTACATCGACTTTGCGAAACGTCGAGTCGAGAAATGTTTGACTCTAAAACTCAATGAGTGTAAAGCTGGTTTATTATCGTCACAAAAGATTTATCAAGGAAAGTAATTTGGTGTAAAATCTCCTTCCGACGTCGGCACGGCGCCAGTGTCCGCCGCCCGCGACGAAAATTGTATTCGGTCCCACATGTCACCTCGGTGGCATTACGGCGCTTAACTACGCAGGTTACGGTGTTTTATTTCGTTAAAGTTTGTTGTGGCTTAATTAGGTTATTTTAATTATGTTTGGAAGCATCACTTTATTAAATTAATCTATTGGTGTGCTAGTATTTAACGCATCAGCACCATCTATGAAAATGTCCGTCTGACTCTCAAGAGCATTTATCTCAGGAACGCTCGTTCATGGTTTAAATTTCAACTCGATATCTCACGGAGATATCGAGTTGAAATATAAACCATGTACTCAGATCTAAGGCCTCATGATTTCCTGAAGAATACGTGTTTCTACATTTACTTAAAAAATATATGGCCGTATATATATAAATAAACACGTATTTCGACACTATAAAGGGAATCAAAATTAATAGGGTACTTCTGGTTGATCTAGAATTATGAAATTTGGCACATAGCATCTACATACGTATCCCATCTGCTAAATTCAATTAATTCAAGAAAAAATCTAAATCCTATACATTTGTTGTTAAATAAAAAAAATAATAGCCTTAAATGTCGGGCAAAATTTGGTATTAAAGCCGCTAGTGCTAATGAGGTAACAAATGAAAGGGTTCTGTCTAAGCTAAGCTTAAATTTTAGAAAGACCTCGAGACCTCCAATTTTTCATGGCATCCTTGGTAGGCGAGCCCGACTCGCGCTTGTCCGATTTTTTTTATAATATAATATGGATATGCCTTAATTCGTGCTCGAGCGTGCAAGAGCTTTAGATATTTAAAACTGTTATTAATGTTAGTTCTAGAGAAGATTCCACTTGATTAAAATCTAATTTAGTAATTATTTATTTAACTTTTAGGTCTATTTTTCGTAAAACCAAGATCTATAAACTAATAACAATTTTGTGTACGAAACAAAGGGACCAAATAAAGTAAACAAGTTAATGGGTTCCTTGTCGGTCGTTAAAAGTTCCGAGCTTTAAGAGAGCCATGGCCGAGATACGCGACAGTTTGGTGGTTCGATTCCCACTCGAGGAAGTGAAATATATATATTTTTTCACTTTGGTGTCGATACGCGGCAATCAGTTATTTTATTTTGAGTTTTAACTTTTTAGGGTTCCGTACCCTTAAGGGTAATAACAGAACTTTTATAGGATCACAGTATCGCTTGTCTGTCCGTCTGTCAAGATCATTTATCTCGAGATCACGTGGATGTATCAAACTGAAATTAATAAGAAATGATCAAATCTACCGTCCCTTGAAGCTGTGCTAAAATCAAACTTCTAAGCCAACGCAATCAAAAGTTACTTTATTCCGGAAATTTTCGCAAATTTTCGAAACTCGCATGGAAATATAAATACCTGTGAACCTGTGAACTCAGAATCTTGAAATTTGGTACAAAGTATCGACTTATATCACAGATTAATGAAAAATTGCAAAAAGTAAAACATTATTGGTTTTTTGGAATCGTCAAAAATTTATACATGTAATACATTTCTTTTTTATTTATTTTTCAGATTCACGTTGTATCCTGCATAAAGCAGGGTAGGCAGAGTGAGCTTAGTGTTAAGACACCTCACTTCCCAAGTTTTGCCAAATTATAGAGGCACTGCGTGTTGAGTGGCAGAACTTAGAGCTTATTATATATACTTACCGTATACATTTTGGAGAGTGTGCACTGGATTTACACAACCTAATTCCCCCTGTACCTTTTTATCATAGAACCTCTAGAAATACAGCTTCACGCTATCCGTATATGGTGGATATCCTAATGTATGGCACGACCTACTAGGCAAGCGTGTATCACCGTAGACCGCATCAACGCTCATCAGGCTTGATGTGGTCAAACGCAAACCTATTCAATAAAAAAAACGTTTAGTTGTATTTCCATTTAGATCGAATTCCATCATTATAAGCATCCAAGATAGCGGTAGCGGACGTTGTGCCCATTGGAAAATAATATATATACATATATCGACGACTGATTGAATTAACAGAATGCCACCCGCGACCGCGCTCTATGGTAAATTATTTTATTAACACACATAATTTTTATCCATTTTTTTCATGAGGAAAATTATACAACTTGTTTTTACTTTTCTATATCTTTATTTTCTTCGCTCTGGTGTCGAGGCAAAGCGCGGCGTTGAGTTCCGCCACTCAAAACGCAATACCTCCAGAACTCGACGGAAAGTGTCTTAACACTAGGTTTCCTCTGCCTACCCTGCTGTGTGCGGGATACAGCGTGAAGCTGATTTGGTCTAACTAGACTAGATAAAACTAGAATATCTTAAATTTAAGCATTTTCCATATACCAATCGACACCACAACTATCACGAGTAGGTTAGTACAATTAAGAAATACTCAAATACTCCATAATTTTATCGTGGACCTATATTTATATATTAGTTAATATAAGACTACAAATTATTTTTTAAACATTTTTTAAAGTGTTATCCACACACTTAGGAAAAAAAATACTTATTTAGAAAAATTATAGTACAAAAAATATATATTCTGAACATTTTAAACATTTAATATAAATGTTGTATTTAGCTATTAACCTTTTTAGCTTTTAACCTTTTTTATAACTCAATCTGCTTCTGACTTCTAATTAGTTCATTCAAGCGTCGCGTAGCATATTTAAGTGAAATATTTCGGAGCACTGCTCTGTGGCGTCGTTCGTGATCATCTATTTAAATCTATTTTGCTATTAAATACTGGACTTCCTCATGTCCCAACCGCATCAGACGAACTACTTTGAGTTTTGTTTTACTCAAACTTTTTATTTTTTTTAAGGAAAGGACAAGGCAAACGAGCGTTCGGGTCACCTGATGGTAAGTGATCACCGCCGCCCACGACTCCGTGTAACACCAGAGGAGCTACAGGTGCGTTGCCTGCCTTTAAGAAGGGTTGGGCGCCGGAGCCTGGCATTACCTGATGCGAAACGCAGTGACATAAAGGCACTACTTCACGCCGGTTTTAAATACCGGGGGTGGTAATGATCCGGTCGAGTCTGCCCATGCGTGTTGCCATTGTTGGCGACGTGACTCTACCACACGTACTTTAGTCGCCTTTTACGACACCACTAGTACCAGGATGATTCTATTCTAGGCCGAGATCACACGGCACAAGAAACTATTCAATTCAATCAATCAGCATGTTTAGAGAGTTTGTCGATTTCACTCGTCGCTCGCTCGTTTGCCTTGTCCTTTCCCATAAAAAAAATCTAATAGATCATAAAAATAATAATAATCGTATACTATTAAAGTAAGTAGTTTAGTCAAAAAAAATATGTCAAATTCACATCCTTCCTTATTAGGAGGGATACTGTGACTGTAAACATTCCTGTCAAGTTTCTCTTCTAAACCCATATCAACATTCCTTTCATATATTTTTGTCAATGTTTTCTTATGACGTTACGTCGTCTGTAATATATTTAAAAAAAATAATAATAAAATGCAATTATTCATTTGTTTTCCTAACGAAATTAAACATCAAATAAAAGAAATGTGGCTACTAATAGAAGACTATTGGATTACAAATATGAAAAAAAGTACGGGTAGGCAGAGGGAACCTAGTGTTAAGACATTCTGTTCAGTGGCAGAACTCAACGCCGCGCTTTGCTTCGACACTAGAGCGAAGAAAATGGAAATATAAATTTAAGTAAATATTTCATCTCCTCGAGTGGGGATCGAACCCACAACCAATCGATTTACAGTCACACTTTATGCCTCTGCGCCACGACTGGCCTCAATAATCGTTACGGGATAATAATGTACAATGTTTATTAAATGAAGAGGAGAAATAAAATTAAAGCTTTTTCACGTTAAAATATACTAAGTAAATTAAGTAAGTCCTACTATAAACCTAATATGTATAATTTCCATGTTATACTTTACCATAAAAAAAACATTTTGAATTTGAAATTCCATATCAACAATTGAATACAGCTTTTAACTCGCGCCTCTTGACAACCTTTTAAACACGCTAGCCAATTGAGCTGTACGATTTTGATCGATTCAAATCTAATGAAAATTTTAAATATGCTTTAATTCCTAATTAGATTATTATTTTTTTTTATTTTGATATATTTTTGTAGTAGAGCATATTTTAAGCAATTTTATAATATTATTCCACACATAGGAAAGAGGCCAGGCGTAGCGCAGCGGCACGAAGTGTGACTGTAAAACCGACTGGTTGTGGGTTCGATCCCCACGCGAGGAGATGAAATATTTACTTAAATTTATATTTCCATTTCTTCGCTCTGGTGTCGAGGCTAAGCGCGGCGTTGAGTTCTGCCACTCAACATGCAATGCCTCCAGAATTCGGCAGAAAGTAGGGAACGGAGTGTCTTAACACTAGGTTCCGTCTGCCTACCCTGCTGTGTGCGGGATACAGTGTGAAGCTGTTTTATATTTTATTTTTACATAAGAAAAGAAAAACATAAAAAATAACGAAAGAGGGATTTGAGCCTGTGCGTGTTTGAAGCTGTCCAAGCGCTCTGATTACTAAGTCATATGTTTAACGAACAAACTAACAAATCGAACATTAAGCTGTAGAACAATTAGGTAGTTACATACATTTGAACCGCCATAATAGCTATAACGCGATAATTTCTCAATTAATCAAAGTTAGGTACGACTGAAGTCAAAGTTAAATGATGTAAATTATCATAATAGTGTTATTATTTTGGAAAACTTCGTTAGTACAACCGGAGACTTTGGCTAAGCTATATATAAAATATACACGCTCACTGTGGCTTGAGGTCAAAATCAGCCTCATATAGACTTCACATGTATAAAACATGAGGCCGAAAGGATCTCAACTGCACCAGTGATAAATTTTTATAAATAGATTTCGTAGTGAACGTGTTGACTAAATCTAATTTAGCGGGATTTAGTATAACAGAAGTCCACAGTCAGAATTTTAAAATAATGAAAATTTAATTAAAATCCTCCCGCGGTGAGCGACTAACCGTCTCTTTGTCATGTACAATACCGAATTAGCCGCGCGTTCAGATGAGATATCCGCTTTAAGAAAGTCACTCTCTAATATTAAAGCGTAACTTGAACAGTTGTTTCGTTTTCACGTTTGTTAAGTCTCGAAGACAATGGATGCTTTACTTAAGGGTTATATCTAGATACTATTTATTTTTGTGTTCGATTTATTAAAAGTGAAATATAGAATTGATATTACCATTAGACAATAATGGAAAAATGTATGTGACCAAGCAGTAGAAAAGAAAAATATTCAAGTAATCAACGCTGATGAAACGATACAACAGACGACAATAAAAATTATAAAGGTGTAGTAAGCAAATCCGGTATAGAAGAATTATCCATTTCTATTAGGAATTTAAGTTTTTGAAGCTGACTTTATTGCTCTTCTTTTATAATCACTATCACAAATGTAAAGCTCAGCTTATGCCTCGCGAACTGTAGGTAGGGGAGAGGGGGGCACATTCGAACGATTTTTAATGAATATCTAAAAATTCTACAGTTTTTAACTTCTTTACTATTTCACAATACTTAGTTCAACTATTGTGCCACACAATCGTAGCATCATATGTAGAAAAATATATAAGTTAAAGGTGCAATATCAACTTTAGTAGCAGTAGTCAAATGTTCAAAGCTGCCCCCCTTCCGGGGTAGCTTTGAACATATATGGGGCAGTTTTGAACTATCATCGAATTCAATGAAATTAAAAGGATTTTAAGAAATTTTATCAATAAACTTAACATTAGAAACGATGGAGATCAAATATCATTACCCTGTTAACTTAAAAAAATAATATACCTAGTTTAATATTGCGATCGTACTAGTACTAGTGTTAAATAACTTTAATATTATTAATAGACTTTAAAAAACTTTAAAAAAACAAAAAAGTTGCTTTGGCTTCGTAGAAGTAATTAACATTATGGGATCAATCATAGAATAAATCTAATATTATGATTTTTTTTTTTAAATAAACAGCTTCCTACCCTAATTTGAACTTAGAAAAATTAAATTTAAAGGAAAACATGGATGTAGTACGTGACGTAACCAGCAACTGAAATTGGGGGAAGTAGTCTACGTAAGAAATAAAAATCAGCTTCACTTTTTTTCCCGCACACAGCACGGTAGGCAGAGGGAACCTAGGGTTAAGACACTCTGTTCCCCACTTTCTGCCGAATTCTGGAGGCATTGCGTGTTGAGTGGCAGAATTCATCGCCACGCTTAGCCTAGACACGAGAACGAAGAAATGGAAATATAAATTTAAGTAAATATTTAATCTTCTTGAGTGGGGATCGAACCCACAACCAGTCGGTTTTACAGTCACACTTCGTGACGCTGCGCCACTTTTTCGATATTATTTTACATATAATAATATTCAAAACTGCCCCCTTTATTTTGTTCAAAGCTGCCTCAGCCCTCAGTGGTATTTGAAAATTTCCAAACTTTTTTTTTGAAGTAAAAGTTTAAAAATTTTAGTAATCTCTAATTTATTGCATAATATATGAAACATTCTAACTAAAAGAGAAAAAAATAAAACCATATACCTTGAATTGGATCCCTGCGATCCTTACGCGTTTATTTAAAAATGTATAAATTTTACTCAAAATCAAACACTCCTCGTAACTCAACCACGGGCTTTCATATATCAGCGGTGACAAGTGACACATGTGCAGATTAGTGCTGCCACTACTCAAAAAAAATCTACCAAAATTTCTTTTCGAAATAGCTCTGTTAACACATATTTTCAAAGGCCCCCTGCCCCTGTTCTAAGCTACCCCCCTCTCCCCTATATTGTCATATTTCATTAATGTCGTCAAATAAATTCAACTTATGCGTTGACTTTTGGCTTTACCGCGAATTTATTAATAACGCAAGTTTTTAATTAACAATAAGACAACTGTATTATACATGTATCAGCTTCATATTTGTAACGATCCATACCAGAACTAAATTGTGTAGGTATATAATATAATTAGTTCAAAAAAAAAATCATTTATAAAAAAATATTATAAATATAATTTATAATAATATTTAATTTATATATATAAATATAATCTTATAAATGATAATTTAGTTCAGTTCTTTAATTACGCGTTCCGTTCACAAGTAATATTAAAGTGACGTAAAATACCGTAGGTAAAACGCGCAGATATAAAATATATTTATTAAAAATTATTTAATAATTATATTTAATCGTTGTGTATTATAATTTAAAATGAATAATAACATAATTAATATTTTAATTATTGTAAAATATCATATTGGCTGAATAAGCTACTGTCAACGTCCAAGTCAAGAAAAAAGAAAAGAAAGAGAGGGGACATGGCGGACGCGTCTGGAGAAGGATAGTTATTCAAAAATTATTAGAGAAGTTTTAATTTATAATTAATAGATATTTAGTTACATTTTATATGTGAGAAGCATGTGAGTTAGTACACTTAATAGTGATATAAGTATTCGAGGTTGGTAAGATCAGTTATAAGAGCTTATTCCGTATTTACAATTGTTTGTTTTGGAATACTTCGTCGGTAAGTTTTTAATAGATTATTATTAAAACAAAGAAGAGTGATATTAATGCATATAATGCCGTCAATATCCAGAGATAAATATTATTTATTTAGTAATTGGAAATAAATACATGAAGATGTTTTATGAGGTATGTAAAATTACAATTATATTAATGTACGCAGAACGCCTGCCGCCATCTTTGTTAGTTACGTGTATATGAATTGTGAAATGAGAGTTAAATAGATTTGGTAAATTATAATTGCTTATAAATATACTATCTATAATATAATAAATATTAGTAAATATTTAACATGTTACTATAAAAGGAAATATAAATATAATAGTATCATTTATAATATGATATAAAATATTATATCAAAATACGTATTTACAATTTATAAATATTATATAATATGAGTATATTTAGTGTCCTATAATAAAGATAATCTGTCAAGATATTTAATTAATTATCTTTAAAATATCAGACAGTAACAATCGGCTGCCTTGCGGTAGTGCGTTCGTTCCAACGACTTATATTGATCTCACAAATCAACCAACGTCACGAATCACTAATACAATCTTAATATAAACAAGAGTAACCAGTACGTTCAAAAAGATCAGACACACAAACGTCCCGCAGGGTCAATAAAGACTGCTGCAACCACGGTCTGGTAGGAATTCACGGTGTAAGGGCGGGGTGGTGCCCTTGTGCTTTCTTCCTTTTATTATAACTAAATATAAACTAAATTCTACACTGTTATAGTAAAGAGGAAGATAGGACGTTTTCGATATACTTAAGAAATGTCACGGTAGATTAAAACGGACAGACTACGACATGTTATTTATCATAATATATTTTATTTGTACCTACCTCCTGTTACCTACCTACCTACCTACTGTTACCTCTGAATCTCTGAAAGGTCTTGGATTACTTACGATCACTACGGAAGGGTTCTAACTATATTAGACGTATCACAAGCCATACTAAAATATTAAAATTATTATTTAAATAATTTTATCTAAATATTTTATTGAGTAGAATGGGGAGTCAGTTACACATTGTATCGCGCACACAGCAGGATTGGCAGAGGGAACCAAGTGTTAAGACACCCTTTTTTCCATTTTCCTCCGAATTCTTACGTGTGTTTCATTCAACATAATATGGAGTGGCGGAACTCGACACCAGTGCGCAGATATGAAAATATTAAATATTTCGTTTCGAGTGAGGATCGAACTCACTCCTTTGTGCCCACGACTGGCCCCTGTAAACTGTACTCTATTTTTTCTATGTTGACTCTATTTTATATATCATTCCAATCTCATTCCATTCAAGTACGTTGTTCCGATAGAGCACAGTAAAGTACATACATACGACGTCGCGAAACGTCAAGACGAAGAATGTATGACGTAAAACTCAATGAGTGTAAAGCTGGTTTATTATCGTCACAAAGGATTTATCAAGTTATTTGGTGTGTCTTCTTCCGACGTCAGCACGCCGTCAGTGTGCGGCGCCCGCGAGGGAAATTGTATCCGGTCCCTCACGTTGCCTCGATGGCATGACGGCGCTTAACTACGTTAGTTACGGGGTTTTATTTTTTGTGTCTGGTTGTGTGGTTGTGTCTTAATTAGATTATTTTTATAATATGTGAGGCCAGTAGTGGCGTAGGGACACTTAGTGTGACTGTAAACACGGCTGGTTGTAGGTGCGATCCTCACTCGAGGAAATGAAATATTTATATCTTCGCTCTGGTATCTAGGCTAAACGCAGCGTAAAGTTCTGTCTATCTAAAAAGCTATCAAATAAAATAAATTAAATGTTAACAACCTATGACATTTTATTTAACGACGTTGTCTTCCATTAAATACTAATGTTATATAAATATTTCATAAGAAAACACAAAAGATAATTGTTTGAGATGGGAGTAGAAATAATTTTGCGCACAGCTGGATAGGCAGAGAGAACATAATGTTAAGACACTATGTTTCAGCCAAATTCTCGATCTATTGTGTTTTGAGGGGCGGAATTCAACGCCGTGCTTTGCCTCGTAACTTTGCATAGTAAAGATACCAGAGCAAAGAACTCAAAATATAAATTTTAATAAATTTCAAATCCCCGAGTGGATCGAACCCACAACCAGTCACGCTTACAGTCACACTTATGCCCCTGGGTCACGATCGGCCTCAATATGAATGATGATGATAGTTATACGAATATTTCATAAGAAAATACAAAAGCATTTGTTTGAGATGGGATTTGAAATAATTTATACATTAAAACAATAATCTTTAATGTTCAAATATTAGCATAATATAGAATGTGGTGAAAGGGAAACCTGCGATAGAGTAATTAATTCAGTAGAAACAGTAAGTTCTGGGTGTTACGGATCGAGGGACGCGAACAAAGTTGATATAGTTTGATGAGATTACCGACGAGCGAGCTCCTCGCATATCGCGATGTGATTACGTTACTTGCTCTAAGCAAGTATTATAGCAAATTAACCGAGAAAAAATTATAGAACGTTAATATAGATGAGACGAAATTAAATACTGTCTGTTTGAATTGTTATAACCAAATGAAAGTCTCCAGGAAATGAAATATTTAATATTCTAAGTACGGCGTAGAGTTCTGAGTTCCGTGTAATGCTTTCAGGATTGGGCGGAAAATAAGAAACGAAAGTATCTTAATGGAAACGGAATGAGGGAGAGTTTTCAGGTTTTATCTTTTTTCTTGTCTAACCTGCTATGGGCAAGATAGAGCTAGATAGAGAGCATGGAACTCCAAAGGTAAGGTAAAAGTTACGGTCTCTGTATAATTCTTCGCCTCGTCCACTGTCACTCAGGGAATCCTCGTGCTTTTTACGCGGCCTTCATGGTATTATTATTTTTATTAAATATCTCATTCATTCTCAAACTCAAATATGAAATAATATATCAAATATAAACTCAAACTATGAAATATTTACTTAAATTTATATTTCGATTTCTTCGCTCTGGTGTCGAGGTTAAGCGCGACGTTGAGTTTTGCCATTCAGCACGCAATGCCTCCAGAATTCGGCAGAAAGTGGGGAACGGAGTGTCTTAACACTAGCTACCCTCTGCCTACCCTGCAGTGTGCGGGATACAGCGTGAAGCTGATTTATTTATTGATTTTCATTCTCAAACTAAATTTATCCGATGTCTTTACTTCGAACTACACGCTTGATTGACGATGAGACGTTTCCTCGTTTAGTTCGTTACGTCGAGAACAAGGCGGGCGTCTTGATGTGGATGAAGGAAGTGAGGTAGTATTGCGATATTTACCATTTTACTAGAGAACAGGCGCAAGGAAATGAATTTTATTCTGAATTTTAATTTCTTTTTAAAAGACAATATTATAGTCTGTCTTTCTGTTTATTCGGGGTAAATATATCTCGCAATACTCTGACAGTCAACTCTAGAATAAAACGATATCTAATCTTCGGAATGCTTTCTGAACATCGAATATTGCTTTGGAAGTGTCCTGAATAATGGATTCCTTTTATTTTCTTTACAGTCTGACGTTGTATTTCATTTTGGCAATGCAAGATAGAACGAGTCGTTTCCATAGATTTTTAATAAATTGAGGCCGTGATGGCACGTAGTGTGAGTGTAGGTAGCGCAACGGTTGTAGGTTTAGATTCCCACTCTGGTGAACGAATTATTTTAATTTGCTCACTCTAATAACAAGACATAAAGTGGTGTTTATTACTGCTGTTCAGCACATCAATGTCTCGAACATCTGAACCCTGTCTATCCTGCTATATGCGGGATACAGAAAAACAATAGTTATCAATATATTCCTATTTTTCACCTGTTTTTAAACACAAAATTTGTAATACTACGCCATATTAATTTTATCTAATCATCTTCTCAAGTGAACCACAATAGCAACAAGTAAAATTTGTGTTAAATAATAAATCTATAATTTGCGTACAATAATGTAAAATGAACAAATAATCTAACTTATCTGTAGCCAGATAGGTATAGTACGGTCAACAAGTCGTGGCCGCCCTAAAGTTAGCTGTAGACCACTGCGCAGATTTATTTTTAAGATTTTACTTTTGAATATATTCTTCCAGAGTGAACAATGTACTATGAGTTCAAAAAATCTAACTTTAGAGTGGCCACGACTAGAAATGTAAACACAATATTTTTCTAGTATATTTTTTGTAGCTTCATTCGTATATAACAGGGTAGCAGGATAGGTAGAGGGAACGTAGTCCTGAAAACTCATTTTGTCTTGTTGCCAGAGAAGAGAAACTAACATAATTAATTCCCCAAGTAGGATTCGTACCTACAACTGATGCATTCACAATAATGCTGTGCTGATATCGGTCCCAATGCTTATTTAAAACTACAAATCTCAATTTATGCTGACGATCGGGTTCAGTGATGTACTATTAAAAAGGCATATCCTCCGCAATGAATGGTGGTACGTTTAAAATTATACACAGGCTAATCATTTGTAATAATCGATAAGTAACCTTTTCCTTTCTTTTCTTGTCTCTCGCTCTGCTCCGTCTCTTCTATATGTTGTGATATATCTATAGATAGATACCTTATCGCATAGTGACTACGTGAATTAAATGCAAGTGGATATTTATTGCAATTTTAAATATATTATTCTAAAATCTAACTTCTGGGTGGCCAGTACTTGTTGACCGTACTGTAGGCAGGTACTCGAGCGCCATCGCTGTCGATAACATGCAGATTAAACCAGAGATTACCTACGAATGTCGATGTATAGTAACAGTTACAACATCAGTCAAATGTATGAACGTTTGATAATCTATTTATTAGACTGTTTGATATTAACTATGACAAATTATCTCTATATATAATAAGACAGTAAAAATATTTTGTCTGTACATTTAGTAATTTTGACTGAAATGCATAGAGGGATACTTAAAAAGACTAATAGAAAGCAAAAAGATTTTTTTTGAATTTCTTGTCTGTCTGTCTGTCTGTCTGTCTGTCTGTCTGTCTGTCTGTCTGTCTGTCTGTCTGTCTGTCGACATATTGTTGTCCGCATTTTTCTCTGAAACTACTGAACCGATTTACTTGAA
>JAATLQ010036809.1:20547-43395 GCA_013421005.1 Heliconius erato x Heliconius himera | reverse complement strand
AACCGAAAGGAGAGTGCAATAGTAGTCTTCTTCGACGTAGCGCGCGTATTCGACCGCGTTGGCACCCGGGCCTACTTCATTAAGTGCTCAGAGCCGGCACCCCCCAGCACGTCGCGCATGTCTTTGCCTCCCTGCCTCAGTGACAGGACATTTTGCGTGAGAGTTGAGAGTTCGAGGTCTAGCAGCGACTCGATCGCTGCCGTTGTTCCCCAGGGCAGCATTTTATCACCTGCTCTCTACGCACTATTCACTGATGACATCACAACGCCCTAGCGAGTATCACTCAACGAGAAATCCTGCAGGTGGTCCAGAACCTCATCCTCCGTCGAGTGACGCAGACGCCATACTAAGTAAGAACACTACGCATCATCGCAACATAAAAATAGAAAGCCTGGAGGTACACATTGGTCGTCTCGCGTCCAACGCATTCCACTGCGCCAATGTATCACCTGCACCTAAGGAGCAGCACTCCGTGGCATATCCGGCCGCCCGAGGTCAGACGTAAGACTACTTCCGAGGGACTTTCTATTCTCCTCCAAATCCGACTCCTTGCATTTGCATTGCCTTGAGCCTTGCAATAAACCTTGGTCGTTTAAGATGGGCCTCCCCTCCTCCCTCAGGAAACCGAAGGTTTCTCCTTACTGAGTTGACCGCCTAGATGGCATTTGATAATCCTTCCAATTTCATACTGGGTCAACGCCCAGATGTCGTTTGGAGCTACTACGGAGATGGACGAGAGAATGCTTCAATTCTGCGCCTGGCTCTATAGCAAAGTTAATTTAGAAGCGATTGCACGTATTTTGGAGTTATCCAATAATTATAATGTATTTCAACGCGACATAGTTGGTTACATCTTTCGTTTAAGTATTTTTGGGTAAGAGAATAGTAGGTAGTCTGTTGTTTATAATTTCTTTCGTTAAAGTGTTCTGTTGTTTGTGTCATTTGTTTAAGTGTGTTTTTGTAAACAATTGGAACATCCTTATTGGAACTACGAAAATGTGGGTTGCATTAAGGTTTAAATAATTTTCACATTAGTAATCTGAAGTGTTTTTCAAACATAGGTACATTACATGAATAATTCAGTAGTTAAAGCGGGCGAAGCCGCGAGCGGGTCGCTAGTTGTACTATAAAATACAATACGCATAACTCCAGAATTGGACGAAAACTGTTGACGAAGTATCGTGAAGGGAACGGAGTGTCTAAATACTAGGTTCCCAGGTTCCTATATAAGGAATATACAAAACGAATATTCAAAAGTACCATCTTATAGGACTAGTACACGACTAATATTTATTACTCATTCAAACAGAAAACGTAAACATATTACGCCGGTTATCGAAGTTCGATAGATAGAATCTAAATATTTTGTTGACTTTCATAAAATATTTACATTGGTCCCGTCTCTTTCTAACTTACACTCTGTGTATATATCTATCTCGTGTTACTCATGATGATCTCACGTCTATGCGTAGCGTAACGAATTTACGACATGCAATGTTTTAAGTATGCAGTACTTAATTCACGCGGCTTTTCTTTATAAAAACGTAAATTTTATTCATATAATCTCTTTAGGCCAGTAGTGGCGCAGGGGCACAAAGTATGACTGAAATTGTCTGGTTGTGGGTTCGATTCCCACTCGAGGAAATGAAATATTTATTTTCATTTATATTTTTATTTCTTCGCTCTGGTGTCGAGGCAAAGCGCAGTATTGACATTGAGTTCCGTCACTCAACACGCAATGCCTCCAGAACTCGGCGGAGAGTGGGAAACGGAGTGTTTTAATACTATGTTCCCTCTGCCTACTTTGATACATGCGGGATTAAATTGACTATTAGCAAAAAATAATTTTTAAAACAAATGTGACTGGTTTCTGATCTTTATACTTTAAAGGAAACAGCCATATTTTTTTTAACTTTTTTTTTGTATTTAATTTCTGAGTCGATAAGCCTCTTAAGTGTTATATTTGGGTTAAATAAAATAATACTATAAAACCAAAAATTGTTTTTATTTATTCTTTTTTTACTTACCTCTTTTATTTTTACTAATCTCTTATAATACTCGTGCATGTGTATGGATTTTGATTGTTGATAATTATAATGATGATTAAAGTGGGTACGGCGTATTGAATAGGTGCAGGCACAAATTCGTATTCCATATATATGTTCTTTTCGCTTCACGTTGTTTAACCACATGTAGTGCAATGCCTCGAAAATTCGGAAGTGTCTTAATGGGAACAGGGTATAGTAATAGGTTCCCAGGTTCCCTCTGCTTGCTTATATACATCGTTAAACTAAAAATTATATATAATAGTCATTGGGGCAAAGTTTGTACGCTGCTGTAAGCTAGTTAAGAAAAATTATGTATCATTGCTTTCTCTCTAAGTCTCTATCTATCTTACAAAACACGAGAAATATCTTATAATCAGACAGAGTCTAACTTAAACAATGTTTTTGCTAACTTAAACTATATTTAAGAAAATATATCACAATTAATTTCATATTTAATTAAGAACACAAATCACTGTCAAACATTCAAAATGGCCGCAATATTTAAGAAAAACAAATTTCAAGAGGATTAACGTCCAGCTTAAACAGCTTATAAATTTTAATTCACTGCCGCTCGCTTATTAACAAAATTATGAGTTTGAATTAAAAAGTTTATAACATAACGGTAATGTTTAAGTATAAATTGGAATTTATTAGTTTATTAGATTCCTAAGTAGATTTTTTCTACAGAATATCTATTTTATTTGTTTAAAACATATGATCACTTTTATTTTTTGAAATTTTAAGTTAAGTTTCTTTACAATTATAAGAAGGCTGAAATATAGATAATATGTATTATGATTGATTATATCACAGTAAAGTAAATCGGTGAGTTCTGCCACTCAACAGGCAATGCCTCCAGAATTCGGCAGAAAGTGGGGAATGGAGTGTTTTAACACTAGGTTCCCTCTGCCTACCCTGCTATGTGCGGGATACAGCGTGAAGCTGATAAAAATATCACAGTAAAATAATATTTTCCAATCATATTATGCAGTGGCGCAGAAGCACATGCGTGCGACTTATAAACTGGCTCGATTCTCATTCGTGGAAGTGAAATATTTTCTATTTTCATTTCCATTACCAGAAGTAACGAGGCAGAGCGCAGCGTTGAGGTTCACCACTCAACACGCAATGCCTCAACAAATCGGCGGAAAGTGGGCAATGGAAGTGTCTTAATGGGGAATTTAGTGTCTTAACACTAGGTTCCTAGTTCCCTCTCCATACCTTGCTATGCGCAGAACACAGCGTCAAAATAAATAAAAATGTATACCGTGCAAATTGCATACCTACTGAGAATTAATTTTTATTTCAAGTTGCGACATGGCATTACTATATTAAACGATTAGTTATGAATATTTTAAAAGAGACCTTAACCTTTAGAATAATTTCAGTGGAATCAAATGAAATGCAATACAATAGTTTTTATATTTTATTTACACATCTTCGTTTAGCCTGATTTGCTTTGCCTAGAAATTAAATTTAATATTGGATGAAACCACGGGCGCCGTAAGGTAGGATAGGGGAACCGAAACGTTGGTAGGCGAAAGAGGGGCCAGCGATCAAGGGGGAAGAGTAGGCAGAGATAGCAGGGGCAACGACAGCTGGGGCAGAGTAGGCAGCGATAGGGGCTACTACTGCGCTTCCGGCTACAGCGCGAGCGGCATCGGGAGATACGCTGGCAGCAGCGCCGTCGATCTTGGCAGCAGCTACTTGGGCAGCGTTAACTGCTTGCCAAGCGTTGTCCTCAGCTGCGTTGATAGCTCTGCCTTGGATTTCAGCGGCCTGGTCGTTGTATTCACGGACAGCGTCGACAGCGGCGACGACGTTGTCGGCGGCCTTAGCGTTTGCTTCGATAGCAGCGCCTTGGAGGTCTCCTGAGTTGACTGGTGCCACAATGGAGGAGGCTATAGGCAGAGCTCCATAGGCGAGGAGGCCATTGGAGTAAGGTGAGGCCAACAGCGCACTAGGTGCGGCTGAGGCATAAGCGAAGACGGCGGCTACAATCTGAAATAAATGGACATGTTATGCTAAATAACGTATTCAGATTAAGTAATTCATATCACAGATTGCATCAGACAAAACAAGTTTCAAAATAACATTGAAGGAACAGTTTTGATAAAATTCGAAATGAAAGTTAAAATCTGTAGGCCAAATCACTGTTCTGTCACAATCATGAAAGAACCCATTACACATCCTTTGAAATACAAGAGTCACAATTCAACCAAAATTAAATAATAAAAACCAACGTACCAGAAATCTCATCGTGCACTTCTTTTAGACTGCGCGAAAGCTACTGAATGATGTCGATACATTTTCACCAGCTTATATACTGATCTGTTAATTGCAAGGAACTTGATTGTGAGCGTGTCTCAAGGGCGCAGGGTGCAGGAAATCGCGGATTTGACATATACTTATTTTGTTTTGGGCGTAACGCGGCCAATGTCGGTTACTTTTTAATTTAATGTCACTTGCTCTCTTCTATTAACGTGAAGTGTAATAATACATAATTTAGTATTACGCAAAAAAACTTCCTAAGTGAGCAACGAAATCTAGTGTTTCTAATATGATATGCTTTCTACATACTTATTTAAGGAACCGTATATAAATTTGAACGTAGCGAGACTCGAACCCGCGCCTCCTGGAAACCGACCAGGCGCTCTGACCACTAAGCCATATGTTCTCATCAAGCTACGTCAAAATTCTTATATGTTTGTTACAACTTATTTGTGTTGTTATTGTTTTTTTCGTACAGAATACAGGGTAACATGATTTCTAATCAATATAGTGTGGTATCAAATACAATTATAACAAATTAAAATATTAAATAGCGGCACATTGAAGTGTGAAGGGTAATAATATAATAAATCACTTGTTGAAGGATGGTTGTTGATTTTGAGTTCAAATTCAGCGTGAGCGAACATGATCCTGATTTTTCCGGCACTTGTCTCATATATTTCAACCCTAAAATGCAAAAACATAAAAAAAATGCTGATTGAAGTCTAAAATGTAAATTTTTTCTTTGATATATCAGCCTGCTGCCTAACTATATGTTGTATATACTTCTAGATATTTTAATACGTAACTAACCTTTGAAGAAGATAAACGATTTACAATTTACACACATGAGCAATGAAAAAATACCTCTTTCTAATTTCCTAGCCTTTGTAAGTTCAGTTAGTGGAATAACTAAAAGGCATATGTAATGTAGAGCCCTTAACCTGGTTCCTTAATGCAAACTATTTGTTTATATTTTAAAATAAACTTTAATTTTATGTGGGTAAAGTCGATTTTGGTTATTTCTCAAATTATCCTTCGTTTCATTAAAAGGAAATTTCGTGTGATACACAAGTAAAATGACGCTCTTCTGCTTCTTCTAGGATTCTAGATTTATGGAATGCTCCTGTCGTTTTTTGTATAGTAGTGGTATTATTTCGAGTATTATTATTGAAAGTTTATAAGTGTACTTGTAAGGAAATAAAAAAATACCTTAGTTAAGTTACTTTAGGATAAATAGACAAGACTTAATTTTTAATAAAAACTTTTGTACCTTTACCATTTTATAAATTATTTGGAGGCCGTCGTGGCCTAGGGGCACAAGTGTGTGATTGTAAGGCGACGATTGTGGGTTCGATCCCCACTCGAGGAAATGAAATATTTATTTAAATTTATATTTCCATTTCTTCGCTCTGGTGTCGAGGCGTTGAGTTCTCAACACACAGTGCCAAAATTCCGCGGAAAGTGGGGAACGGAGTGTTTTAACACTAGTTTCCCTCTGCCTACCCTGCTGTGTGCAGCATAGAGCGTGAATCTGATTAAATTTTTATTTAATTTAAATATATTTTATACTAGTGGCCTCCACATGGCTTCGTCCGCTTGTACTATACAATTATTCATTTTCTCAGCGGGATTATCATCGCCATCTAACCAATAACATTATCATTTTAAAGATAGTATCCATACATTAATAGCTAAAGTTTCAGCCAATTCAACAAAAGACTTATTTTGTAGCAATATTGTCGCATGCAATTCTTTATATTGTATATAACTTTTTATTTGTGAACCGATCGTAATAATACAGAAACTAAATGTTAAGGAAAGTTTGCCAAAATAGAATAGTGAACATTGCATTTAAGTAAGTAAGTAAGTTCCTGAGATTAGCGTGAACAAACGCTCATACAAACAGACAAAAATAAATAATATATATTTTAGATTCTGCAACAATGATAAAGCCTATAACATTTTTTCTTGTTTACCTTCCAGATCGATCCGTTACAATTTTATCTATAGTTTAGAAGTTAAGTGTTGTTTAGACTAGAGGAATAAATAGTTCTTAGGAGAGTCCATTCATTTAGATTCCAGACATTTAAATTGCCTTCATAATTTAATAAATACCTGTTAAAAATCTAAAGCTCCTCAAGTAAGATTTAAACTTATACCGATCTCAATCAGAAACAATAAAATTCCATCACGATATCGTCAGGCTAATAAAATACATATTAAAATAAATAATATAGATACAAAATAAGTATAGCGGGTGAAAGTTATCAAAATGTCACATAAATGTGAGTATAACGAAAGGTCAAACAAAACAATGGAGTCGCTTTTTAATTTGTGTAGAATCTCAACAGGAAAAGCCTTTTAAACCCCCACCGGGTTGAATTTAGTCCGATATTAGTCTCTGGATGGTTGTAGTACTGTGCGTGTTAGTTAACTTCACTGGTTTGGACTTTTTTATTTACTTTGAATTATTTTAGCTTCATATTGAATCCCGCACGTAGAAGGGTAGGCAGAGGGAACTAAGGAACCATAGTGTTTAGACACTCCGTTCCCATTAAGACTATTCAGTTCCCCGCTTTTCGCAGAATTCTGGCGGTATTGCGTATTGAGTGGTGGAACTCAACCCCTTGCTTTGCTTCATTACCAGAGCGAGAAAATGAAAATATTAAGTATTTCAATCTCCAGAGTTAGAATCGAACCCATAGTCGTCGTTTTTACAGCCGCGCGCCACGACGGCCCCAATATAATATATATTTTTTATTTTTAATATAAAGGCCGTGATTGTTAACATAATGGTTGTTAGTCCCTATATAAGGAAACTATTTATTATATCTAATAACTAAATAACTTTTTATATCTAATATTAAATATAGTATATTTCATGGCTATTTAATAATTTAAATATTCAATACATATAATAATAGTATGCATAATTACAAATTAAGTAAACAAAAGCATTATAAACTAAATTATAAAAAAAATGCTATACAAAGACTTTTTACATACAAAAAAACGTAAACTCGCATGTGATTCACAAACTGCGCCTATTTCCTGTCTGTTCTTCAACCTTGACTTCAAATTAGTATTACATACATACCTGTTTACTTCATAGATTATAACTTTAATTAGAATTAGACTAAGAGGTAGTGATTAAACTCAACTCAATTAATCATACTTGATTATTATAATTGTTAATTATTTTGTCTTTATTTCTTTTTTTCGACCGATTCGATTAACCAAGTGTTAAGACACTCTGTTCGCCAATTTTTGTCCAATTTTCAAGACATTGCGTGTTAAGTGGCGGAACTCAATATCGCGCTTTGTTTCGTTGCCAAAGCGAGGAAAAGAAAATAGGTCACAACCCTGAATGGGAATCGAAATCACAACAGTCGCGTTACCAGTCAAACACTACCGCTGCACCACGACTAAACTAACAAACAAAGATTTACATACAAAAAACTTAAAATATTTTATATGAAACGATGGCAACTCGATACGTTACTGAACGTAGTCGCATTTCGATTTAATTCCATGATGTAATTTCCGCTGTATTGAAAACCGACGGTGCCAGCACCGCGATTATACGTTTTGATCTACTTTTAAATACTTTTGAATATTTATTGGTTATAAATTAATTATAGTTTTTTATTGACAGAGAATGAAATGTCATAACACTAGAGTCTTACTGCCTACCATACTGCATACTGTTATACCTTTTAACCCTGATATTTATAAGTAGTATGATATGTCTCAAAATATGATTATATTTATATTAGTTTCGATTTCACGCTTTCTTGGACAAAAAGGAGCTGAGATGAGTTTTCATATTCAACACACTATGTCCCGAAAATTGGGCGGAAAGTGGGAAAGGGAGTATGCCTGCCTAACCTTACAGTTCCATCTGCCTACCATTCTATATTTAACTATAGCCAGCTAAACGGCATTATGTTATGTGACAAAAAAAGTGTTTTATTATTACATACTAACTTTTTAATATTAGACTACACTTCTGTATGAGATCATAATGCAAATTTAAAATGCAAATTTACGTTTGTATACAATCTATACAAGGTTTTGTTATGATCTTCACATGCAAGGTTGCTTTTGTCACCGCAGGCCACCATAGCGCTGTGGGACAACGTTTACCTAATCAAGCGACGGTCAATGGTTCGGTTCCCATTCAGTGAAATAAATTACTTTAGTTAAGACAAAGCGCGACGTTAGGTAAAACCACTCAACCCGCAATGTCTCGAATTCACGCAGAGTGTTGAACGAAGTGTCTTACCAGTAGAGTTTTTCTGCTTACCCTGCTATAGGTATGCGGGATATAGCACCAGAATATATAGGATATAAAAAACATAAACCTGATAAAAATATCTAAAAATATGATTCAATAATAGTTTATTTAAAAATAGTTTCGACTTCTGAAATGTAAATGGAAGTGGAGAATGGAGTGTCTTAACAGTAACATAAATAAAGTAACATATCTAAAATACATTATTGATCGTAAACAAATATCCTAGTCCAGACACGACTGGTCGCTTGCCAAACTTTCACTTACACTCTAAATACATCGGAGTTATTACGAAAAGGTTACAAATAGAAACGGCTAAAGGGTTAAGAGGGTAAATGGAATTTACGTTCAAATAACACATTGGGAAATACTGACCTAAATGCGAATACTTAGGCTTATGTATGCTGTGTATTATACATATTGTATTTACGTACTTCTATATATTATTGATTATCTGATTGTATACACGATGGTCGTGGATACGATTTCCATTCAGGGAAACGGTTGACACGGATTTATATTTATGTAAAATTTTAATAAAATTTACAAAATTACTAAAATATGTGCGGTTCCATCGAGTTTTTTCTAATATATTCTTGCTTGGGTAGTAATGATCACAAGTTACAAATATGGGGAAAGGGAGTTATATACGCCTGAGATATAACTTGGCTCTCCTCGTCCTCACCATCTAAGCAACGACATATATGTATGTAGGTATATGTAAACAAAGATATTTATCGTAAAAAAGTATGGAGTTCTGATACTACGCTTTTATTCAGTATATTTACATATACTGAACTGCCAAAATGTTAAATTCAGAGTGCTTAGTGATTATTCTCACCCTCGTACCTGTTAAAGACAACAGAAGCTGCATAATCACCATCAAATAACACCATACTAAAAACCACCAGATAAACACACTATAACAACAGAGACCATCCTTTAAGACGCGCTCTGATTCACACACTGTACTCAATCACTCCACTCTTACTATACGTTCGTGTAAACTGTACACATACAATGTTTGGCCTCATTGAATTTTAAATAGTACAATATCATTTTTACTAGGGAGGTCATAGGTAGCGTTAAAGATATTGTTAAACTGACGGATTATTTAGATTAGGACTATTATATATTTGAAACGTATTTTTTATAACTTCACGCTTTATCCCTTGCCGGATAAAGAAAGAGAACGGAGCGCCAAACGTTTCAACTTTTGCACAACTCTTTGGTCTTGTCCACTGTACCAATTTCTTCATTCATTTCCTACAAGGAGTCAATATGATTTTTACGTGTTTTTCCTCTAGTTCTATCGATACTGTGTTCTCGAAGATCAGCCGAATCTCTTCATGCCTGTCTTACGACTCATCTTGAATTATTTTGAATTATTGAGTAGTGTTTGATTTTGATACTACTTTTATTAATTTCAATAATTTCAATTATAGGAGTAAATAACCCTTCCTTACCAGTCGGGAAAAAACAGGAGAAAGAAAACAAGAGAGATTTTGTTATACAGGAAAATTGGCAAATTGACTTGAAGGGTGAGCTTAACATTGCGATAATAGGTCTTAATTTATTATCATAATGTAGTTCTGTAGTATTGTGATAAATTTTTGTAAATTTTATACTTAGCTAAATGTTATTAGATTTTAAGCGAAGGTGAAAGCCTAATTTGTTTAGCAGATGAGGAAAATTATCATATTTAAACATAAACATACTTCCGAATGGATATCGAACCTGCAATAGTCAGTAGCGTCAGCCTCTGTCCACCTCTACCACAGCAGCCTATCTAATTTATAAATAACAGATAAGTGAATGATGTTATCCTGCACATAAAATTTAAGATTATTTAGGTCTCCCGGGCCCAGTATATTCGAGCTAAGCTTTATATGAACCTATTCAACTCTGCAACTCCCCCGTGAAATATTAAGATAACAAATATTAGGCTTTTTGGGCATTGTTGGCGGTATCTTGGGATGTCAAACGTATGAGAACGTTATTTTTACGTTAATATACTTTGGCTTAGATCTACTTCTGTTTATTCGTGTTCGTATCATGATTTATTTGATATGCTATATATATCTACTAATAAATATAAAATTAAATTGGTTGTTTGTTTTAAAGGTCTTATCTCAAGAAGTGCTTCATACTGAATAAAATATTTTCCATAGTCCATTTGTCAAGGAAAGCAATATTATGGATAAAATCAAAATCGGCTTCACGCTGTATCCCGCACATAGCAGGGTAGGCAGAGGGAACCTAGTATTAAGTAAGACACTTCGTTCCCCACTTTCTGCCGAATTCTGGAGGCATTGCGTGTTTAGTGGCAGAACTCAACGCCGCGCTTAACCTCGACACCAGAGCGAAGAAATGGAAATATAAATTTAAGTAAATATTTCCTCGAGTGGGGATCGAACCCACAACCAGTAGGTTTTACAGTCACACCTCATGCCGCTGCGCCACGACTGGCCACTACTCACTCCCAATTAATTAAAAATGAACGAAATTATGACGTATGATGATTTTATTTATTATACATTATATATGTTATAGTATTTACTATTAACATTCTGAACTGCTCTACAATAGTGTCTGCCGTTGTAAAAACCACAAAATACAAAATGAACATAACGTAAGTACTCAGATTTCAATGATTAGTTTACTGTTTGGCTTCCACTCGCCATGTTATGAGTCACTGACTCGTATTGGCTCTCAAGTTATTTACTGTATTGGTAGTGTACCTTATACGTTGAAATTCCATTCCGGGATATATTTTAAGAATTCTTTTTAACATGTCGCTATGATTGCAAACAAAGCGCGGCGTTGAGTTTCACCACCACGCAATGCATTGTCTCAAATTCTAATCGAAAGTAGAGACCGAAATGTCAACACAGGATTCTTCCGCCTTTAACATATTTTTTCTATCCGATTTGCCCAGCCGGTGAGAAAACTGGAACAAGTAAATATTTACAACATAGTACATATATATCATTAGGTTCTCCTGACTGATGATGTTAGAATATACGAAAATATTTAACAATTTATATAATTTTGAAATTGTCATTAAACCATTTTTAATAATAATCAAGTACTTTAACTAATGTAATAATGATTGCAAAACTGACCTTTATCTTTTTATTACAATTTAATAATTAGACATTGCGTTTTTGTTAAGTGATTCAAATATGGTGTTACTTTTTTAAAATTATCGGTATAATCGGTAATTTATAAACAAGGTTTTGTTCTTCCGTCCTATAATAATGAAAAAATTAAACACTTTTATTATTGTTAGGGCTGCCGTGGCGTATGGACACAAGGAGGCAACTGTAAATGTAACGGTTGTGGGTTGGATTCCCACTCGGGGGAATGAAATATAACCTAATAGAATTAAAAAAATGTAAGATTTTTTTAAGCTTCACACACTTTAACTGCTCTGCTTAGATTCCCGTTGGCAGAGATTCCTGTTCGAACCTGAGATATCAAGTTCGAACACAAAGTGTGGGAAGGTAATGGAAATAATGCCCCTGTGTGGGAATCGAATCCACAATTTTGTTTACAATTTGATGCTGTCCCGTCATGACGTATATAAGTTAAAACGTATAAAATGATAATCTATAGGTGTCAGTAATGCTAGTTCATACTAAAATAGCCCAAAGATTATTCTGTCTGTTAAAAGTATTTTTCGTGATATTTATATAATTACTTCACAAGCAGTTTATTCTTAGAGAAATCCGAAGTTTACTAAGGAAGATCTACAAATAAACCTGTAAATCCCCAAAAGCCTTACTTTAGACATCCAATTAAAGAATAACATTTAGTATCTGCTTCTGCCTTTTCTTTATTTTTTAGCTTCTAAGTTACTTTAATTAATTTTTAAAACACAATCAGAAGTTGTTTTTTACAAAGTAAGTGGCCTTTATAAGTATTTGAGACTATCCATGCTACGGAAATTTTGAAATTATTTTCATTTCCCTGCTCTGATACACTAAGCGTGGCGTTGAGTTTCGCCACCCAAAACTCACGGTCTTAAAAATTATTCGGAACGTGGGTAACAGAGTGTTTTAACTATAGTTTCCCTCTGTCTGTGCGAGAAAAAGCGTGAAGTCAAAAAAGAACATGTATATCTTAGCGGGATGTACACCATAACCATCGCATTAGCCAGTCATCGTATTAGGAACCAAGTAAATAAACAATTTAAACACCTTTAATTTAACATTAATCCACTCCTTGATATGATATTTAGTGTAACCTTTGATGAGTCAACTTGGTTGGCGACATGCAGTCGTATGACCTTTTGTTATGTGTTTCCTGACAATAAGGTCTAATTTTATAGTATAGTTCACAATAGATGGTTGTATTATGTACGATAAAGGTTATCGGTTCATATCCTCTTATAGATGAACGCTTATTTGTCTTGCAGTTTATCTGAGTACAAAAAAGAACGGGAAAACGGAGCGGAGCGTCTTTAGCGCTAGGTTAACTCTGTCTTCTTCCTGTCACCTTCCCATGCAGGAAAAATATTAGGCTTGTTTTAGTTGGGCTTAAGTTGAAAAATGCTGTGAAATAATAAATAAAATTGGTGTGGGTTCGATTCCCACTTGGGGTAATGAAATATTTAATGTCAGTTTTAATTTCCGCGTTCTGGTAACGAGATAACGGAAATGGATGAAAACCGGAATGGGGAAAATAAGTATCTTTCAATATTTTTTTTAACTTTTTGCTATCTTTTCTAGGGACTAGGTCCTACCTGTTGCATAAGTCTTTAAGAAATTAATGTGCGTGGGACTTATAATTGTAATAATGAAATTTACAATATTCCTCTTAATGTATCAGAAGTGTGGGAGTGGCAACAATTAATATTATTAATAATTATAATAGATATAATATTAATAGATACTTTTGGGGTACTCTTATTAAGCTTAAGGGATGAGTGGGAGGTGGAAAATTTGAAATATTTGTTATACTTAAGAGAATTTATATAAAATATTTTGATTAGAAAATTAAGGATCGTCGTACAAGATTTATTTATATTATCAAATAAGTAACGCACTTACATATCAAATATTTGAATTTTTTAATGTAAATTTAAAGCATGATAATTTGGACCCTCAAAATACATGTCTTACTCCATAAGTATAAAACCTATATAATTTAGGAAAGGAAAATATCAGACGAAAATACACTGGAAAGGCAATCTTTTTAGATCAATATCTAGACCAAGAAAGCTATTTTCCAATACTTATAAGACATACCGTCTTATACTCGTAGGCACTCGTTCGTTATAAATAAACCGCACAAGGATCTGCTATTGACTGGTCGCATACCACGCGATCTTGTGAGCCATTACTTAGTTAAAAGGTTGTGTATTATAGGAAATAATATTTCTTATTTATGCTTAGCTTCTATTTGAAATTCCTATAGGTCTTAATGCACCTATACATTTAATTTTTTTTTAACTTCAAGCATGTATATTGTTCGCTAGGTCTGCCTACCCTGGTACATGCGGGATACCTACAACATGAAGCCAAATACAAAAAAAAAATTTAATTGCAATTGCTTTCCATTCTATTTTTTTTAAATTGCTTTGTTACTTATTTATGCATACTCTTAAAAATATAATATAAGGATCATTTAATATTTTTTAAAAGTATCTCTCACTCACTTATGATGTGAAGTGTCATTCACGCGGTTGAACTATATTCAAGGGGAGCAAATTCAAGACCTCTTATATTCAAATTGAATTTTTCATAACAACTGAGATAATTTAAGAGTGGATAATTCTGATAATATCTGAGCGCACTATGTTCATATAGATAAGTTTACGTTTTTTCTCTTCTCTTCACTTCTCTTCATTACTTTTTGCTGCACAGGCCAATGAAGTATAGCTTACATTGAAAAATGTAGACAAAAATATATATAAATTTTAAAATTAAGGAGTTTTAAACTCATAGATTTGCATTAGTTCAAAGGTTCTCGTATTCTCGTACTGTCATTCGAAATTTTTATACAAAATTTTAACATACCCATTACTTCCAAAATATAAGGTTTTTTATAGTAAGATAAGAATCGATCATCAACGTAACAACGTCACACAAACCAAACATGGTCACTCTAACTCATACTTGATAAAAGAAGATAATTGATAGTGTCGCTTTGTACGGCGCCGACCGATTAAAATCTTTTTTCTTTTGCAATTTTTCTAGTATTTTCTCAACCGTTCTATGTACCGTTATCTAATTTTAATACAAAAGTTTTTCTACAACGGTAAAGTTCTGTTGTTTAGACAGTGTGACTTAGATAGGGTATAATACTGAATTTATAGTTTATGTTAATTTTGTTTCCTTATTTGCTATGAATACAAGAATTATATCAGGAAGACGCTATCGTGGTGTTGTTGGTAAATTCCTTACTTAACGCTTTGGTAGTATGAAAGAGTAGGTTCAATTTATACATGGACCAATATTATTTTTTAAATATTTTAGTTTTTCCGACATTACGTAAGTTTACAGGTTTTAGGTACAAATAGGCTAAACGAAAGAGTGACTAAAGGAGGCCTACTAACGAGCTATACATAAATATAAAATCTTAAAATTATTTTATTAATTTTTTATTTTTAATAGGTACAGATATCCTTCTTAAAACTTCCAAAATAAAGAACTAAGCTCCACTCCAGAGCTCATGGTGATCTGTCGCATTCCAGCTTCCGCAAATAGACGCTCCCTTCCCGACCTATTTCATTCTCGTCTCTCATTAACATATATAAATAAAACTTTTTAATGTCGTACGTTTATAAGTGTCTAAGTTGGAAAATAACTTTTGGATAAGGAATAAAACAAAGTTGATGATGAAACGTTTTATTTAAAAACATACTCGTATTATATGATTTGTATATATTTGAGTAATTGTTGAGCTACTTGCCAGCTTTTCTTAGCGGGACTGCCTTCTGAACCGGTGGTAGATTCCTATAGGATTATCACTACTGGCACGTACATGTAATTGACTTCAAAAGTGCGTGTAAAGGTCTAATTGAATAAAAAATATTTTTATTTTGCTCTTATTTCTCTGAAGACAAAGAGAAGTTAGCGTCTATATACAATGTTTTCCGTTTTTCGACCAATTTGTAAAATATTGCGTGTTTAGTAGCGCAGTCACCAAAGCGATATTTTAGCGATTCCCCAATCGTCGCGTTTACAGTGGCACGCTTGTGCTCATGCGATATGCGTTATAATAATATACGAATAGAGATTATACTTAGAATCATCAGTATCAAATGACCAAGCGCTTGAAAGCCAACGCTCTCAGTGACGGTCGAGATGACAGAAAGGTACTGTCACGGCTCGGTGCACTGCGTGTCTATAATATTTATGATTCTTACATTAAGTGTATTTGCGTCCAGCCTATGGCACAGTGGCTGGCGTAACCTTGCCCTTTGTATGATGATATTAGGTTCAAACTGTTGTTACAAAGGGAAGATTGGCACTAGAGTGATAGCCCCGGTCCAATCACGCTTATAAGAATATTTCTCATACAAGAGAAAAACGAACCGTGTCCAGCACTAGATAGGTATATAGTGTAAATCCTTTCTAAAACTGAAATTCAATATTCTTTCTAATTCAAAAAGGTTGACTGGTTCAGTAAGTGGTTGTATAGCTTCACGGTGTCTCCTGCACACAGTAAGGCAGACACAGGGAACCTAGTGTTAACTCTAAAAGCCTAGCCTAGTGAACCACTACAAGTCGATTTCTCAAAAATTTTCTACGGGAAGGGAAAATAACAGGCTTTTTACGTTTTAAAAATATTGAAAACAATTCACGGGCGGCCACTAAAATATTTATACTAGCTTTTAAGTGCGGCTTCGTCCCCATCATCACAGGGACAGTAGGTTATATCAAAGCGATTAACGCGATGTTATATTAGCCTATTAACCTTTATCGATAAATAGATTATCCATGCGGGCTAATGTCAGTAGTTCCTGAGATTAGCCCGCAGCCAAACAAACTTTATTTTGTGAAACTAAGTACCTATAGAAATATAGATAATAATATTTTATAGCAAAACAAGTCTATTACGTGATTTACGTCCAAGGCCTCAACACGACGTGATAAACGAGATGTCAGTGAAACGCACCGTCACGCGTCGCTCACAACGCGACGCATCTTGATGCGTGCCTTCTTTCATTTCTGTTTCATATTATTATCTTAATAGATGGAATATAAAGTGGGTTTTTATATTCATTTGTCTTGAGGATAAATCATTTGGGCAGTTTCTGAGGAGCGCGAGTTCGAATCAGCTGGATTCGAACTCGCGAAATATATATATTTTTAACAAATCAGCTTCACGCTGTATCCCGCAACCGCAGATTCCAGCAGAGTAGGCAGAGGGTACCTAATGTTAAGACATATTTTTAAAAAATTTCTACAAATATTTCTATCTTTAATGTTAAAAACACTGAAAATTTAAATATAAAAATTATATTATTTAATTATATTTATTTTTGTATTTTTAATATCTACCAAATATAAACGAAAGAAGGAATGTGAATTTCTATTAATTTAATCGACCATCTCCACCACAATAACACCGTGAATCTATTTTTGGTGACCACATGGTACGTGTGAATGGCGGTTGTTTAGTTTTTAGCAATCACTTTAAAATCAATATTAAACATTGCTTATATTGCTTTTATTCATAATATAAATGAGATTTATATACGCTTTGTTTATATAATAAGATATTTTAGATGAAAATCTTTAAACGTCGCGTATATTTAATATTTATTGTACATTTTTGGAAACCCGACGTTTCGAAAACTTAAAGTCTACCGTGACCACGAACTGCAGTGTTTCTTATAATATTTTATATTCAATGTGTTATTAGTGGATTCAACATGTATTATAGTTGTTAGCTTCACACTTTATCCCTAGCCAGGTCTCTGTATACATATGTATCATCAACCCCTTATCGTGTCTCCTGGAGTCATCATGCTTCTTACGTTACTTCCTTCCAAGATTAATGATGGCGTGTCAAACAGCTAGTTTTAAGTAATACAGAAACAAAGACATCGCGGCGGTGTTAGTTTCCGCAATCGTTTTTATCATGTTTTAAAAATCAAATTGAAATTGATAATAGCTATGAAGCATTTTACAACTAACAGAATTGAAATTCATTTTCTATTGCTCTTTACATTTGCAAAGCACTCAGAAATTCAGTTTCACTAAAGGTAGTATATCAATATTGATGCTTTTGAATTAGCTAACATACTCATTGAACCGAATGAAGTTTACGCTGTAGTAAACCAAGATTTTGCTGAGTACTACGGTCGGAATAAAAGATAATCTGCTTGTGGAAACCTCATATAATATACTAGTAGTCGTCCGCAACTTGGTTTACGTGGCCTTTGAGACACATAATGGAACGCTTTTTCGCATTACAGTAGGAATTTCGAGAATTCATCTATTAGTGCTTACCTACACTCCTTAAGGATTCTATATGCCGAGTTTCAGCGTTTTACGTCACGCAGTTCTTGTTGTGCGTTGCCTGTCATTCACAAATATAACAGTTATTTATAAAATTTGTGATGAAGAAGATAAAATTGAATATAAAAAATTAAAGCTATTAAGTAATTAGTAAGTGCGAATACTGTAATCTTGCTCTTTAAAAGATAATGTCTTGAAATTCCTGCGGGAACGGGATGACCTATATTTTTTTATTTTACCTCTCAAAGTTCTCGCAAAAAAGTTGCTGATAAAGACTAATCTAGTATATTTTTAGTGTTCTCAACCCAACGGATCCTCCGCTGTCTGTCTTTCTGTTTGTCCGTCTGTCACCAGGCTGTGTATCGAAAATTGTGATAGCTAAAATTTTTATAGATAATGTATATCTGTTGCCGCTATAACAGCAAATACTAAAGGCAGAACAAAAAATATTTAAGGACTTTATATACATAAGTATAAGTAAGTTCGGAACTCTTCATGCGCGAGCCCGACTCGCTCTTGGCTGGGTTTTTGAGGACCGTAACTTTGTAAGATGCCTTCGAAATCGGAAGATTTATTAGGCAACTATAAATCAATGCTTTATATTCTTCGTAAAGCGAGAGCAAATTGAACGCTCAATGATAAAATTTAAATTAGAATCACGTTTTGCCTTGATTTCGATAAATCCACTGTTACTTTATTATTATTTTTTCTATTGTAGAGCTTTTTTCGTTTATGTAGTAGGTATATTATTTTACGACAACTTCCAATTCTTATTAATTATGTCTTTAAAACTTAGTAAGATGAAATTAAAAATAAGGGTTTTTTAAGCAAAACCTGGCGTTGAGTTCCGTCATTTAACACACAATGCCTTTACAAATCGGTGCAAAGTGAAGAACAGAGGGGCTTAGCACTACGTGTACCTCTTCTGCGAAGCTGAATTATTTATTTTATTTATTAAACAGAAAAAGTTAGCCAAACACATGTACGAGTATGTTATCTAAACGTAAAAAGATCTTCCACACACGAAATAAACGACTTTTTGTCTATCTTTACTACTATTACAAAATATACATTCACAACATTAACAAACATTATATAACTAACAATTATAATTCACAAGAATAATAGCAATATATGTCAAATTTCAATATAATAATGAACGTGCCCTTATTCCCACGGACGTCGCAAAATATTATAATATTACACAACTCGAGTGTTGTAACATTTGGCCATTGTTAAAAATATAATAAGCTTAAATGAACTACTTTGTACCTTGAGTGTAGCCTCAGTGCGTGTGGGCAAACGAGTTTTGTGTAAAAGAAGTATTACTCCAAATAAGATTTGTACCCTCAACAATGGCGTTTGATATTTTTTTGTTTTATTAGATTTTTTATAAACCTAAAGGCCTTATTATTAACCTAAATGATTCCATACAAATTCAGATTAATGTTACTATGTTGCATGTTTATTTTAGTAATAAATAGGATAAAATAAAAATCTTCATTTCATGCAGTTTACAATTACAGTGCTCTAATATTGAAGCTATGAGAAATAGTAAAGAAGCCGTCTAATCCAATATGTAGCTAATATATATATATATATATATATATATATATATATATATATATATATATATATATATATATATATATATATATGTAGGGGTGAGATTTAAATTAAAAGATTTTGAAAAAGCATAGACGACGTCGTGTGTCCAAAAATGTATAATAATCAAATATACGCTCCGATAATTTTTATTTAAAAAAAGAAAAATCGCAAAGATCTAATTATATTTTTAACTTTTCGCCTATTTATACATTACATGTTAAGTGTATTTATTACATATAAAATAAATCAAAGAGTTCACTGTTTATAGTTTTCTTTAAAAATAAAAGAATTCAGCGGAAAGTGGGAAGCGGTAGTGTCTTAACAATATATTCCCAGCTTCCCTCTGCCTACCCTTCCAAGTGCGGGATACAGCGTAAAGCTAAAAAAAATATTATATTACCATGAGTTGTATTTAAATCCACAACTAAGATGCAAAAAAATATAATATTTATATGATGAGATCATTATGAAAGAAATGTGCAATCACCGGAACACAATAGCGTTATGTGAGACCAAGGTTCTTCGTTTTTTTACAAGTCAATGAACTTTTGTGTATATAAGAGTTCATAAAAATAATCTACGGTAGCGTAGTTGAGAAGAGTCTGGCCGTACCTACTTGGGGGTGGTAGTGTGGTCAATTTTCGCTCGCATTTTCGAATATTTGAAACAATACTTAACACTATGAAGCTAAATAATGACTTGATCGCTTTTATCTTAGGAAATATCGGTATAAATTTCTACTAAAAAAATGTGCCATGACTATTTAACATAATATTTTTATAATGTTTATATTGCTTTTGAGGCCAGTCGTGGCGCAGCGGCACAAAGTGTGACTGTAAAACCAACTGGTTGTGGGTTCCCTCTGACTACCCTGCTGTGTACGGAATACAGCCTGAAGCTGATTATTTTGCTGTTATCTTGATAAAGTATATCAATGATCTACCGTCAAGTTCAAGGTCTATTGTTAGTTTTTTATTTAGTTGCTCATTTTTTTGTTGCTGACGCTAATATTGTGACGTACCTACTTACATGCTAACTGTAATACATGTTAGTACTTGAAATGAAAACATTAATATAAAAAATTATGATTAGAAGTATAATAAAAACATACGAGGAAATGTGTTATTTTTATTTCCTTGATAAGATAAATCGCAACACTTAACACTCAATATCTTAAAATTTAAGGGGAAAGCAGGGAAGTGAGTGTCTAAAAATAAGGTTCCCTCCACCCTGCTGCTATGAATGAAATTTACTGTGAAGCTTTAAAACGTTATTAAATTTAAATGTATGTTTACATTCAAAAACTTTACAAAAGCGTTATAATTAATTCAATTTTATAGGGCTCTTGTCCCACCACTTGAATTTGTATATCAATGGTTTAGAAATTAATTCGAATTCAACTTTCAATTACTTCGCGGGTTTTTCGTTTTTTTTTCTTTTATCAAATATAATGAAATCTCTCGAGATTAGAATTTAAGATTACAGCATCCCTGACGGTCTCCATTCTGTTTATTTTTATGACGCTTTGGGACCTGTCAAGAATCATTATTGCTGTTGTTTTATTTCAAAGTTTGTTATCTTTATATATCTTAAATTGTGATGCCTTGCTTTGAATTCTTTATAATCTACTAAATTTGAAATGAATGAGGCCGTCGTGGCTCAGGCATCTAACGCAGCATCTGACTTATAACACGACGATTGTGGGTTTGAATTTCACTCTGGGACTGGGCTCTTTCATTTTCATTTCCTCGGTTAACAAGACAAATCGTTTCATTGTGTTTCGCCACACAATATGCAATATCTCGAAAATTCTGCAAAAAGTAGGGAATGGCTTATCTTAACACTAGGTTACTTCTGCTTACCCAGCAATATTCGAGATACAACATAAAGCTAAATAATACAAATAAAATATTACAATTTTATTTAAAAGTATGCAATATCGCTGTCCTACTATAGATATTTTACTATAGAATATTTCTATAAATACCAGACTTTACAAATCGCGTTCGCAAATCCTTCATTCGTAATGCCAAACGAGGGATTTATTCCTGTAGATATTCAAAGCAAACGCTAAGCCTCTTTGATCTTTTGTTTCTTTTACCAAATTCTATCTACAGTGAAGTAAGTTTTATTAGGCTTTATCTTATTTATCCTTTAGAAGCTTCTTAATTATTCCTTAATTTAATAATTTATTCTTTTATTATTCTCTTTTTTTGAATATAATTATTTTTACTTTATTTACTTTTTTTAAACTTTGACAGTGGAGGTGTGTGAAAGGTAACTTCGCTTATTTTTCAAATAAAGACATTGCGTATTGACATTGGCAAAAGCTCCACAATTTGTCTAATCAAATTAGGAAATTGTGAATATTTTGAAAAATTTTAAATTTAAAATCTTCCAAATCGAATTCTAAGCTGCACGCTAAGGGTGTCGTATAGCAGAAATTATTTTACAATATCGTATAAATTGAATACCAATTGAATCTCGTGCAGGATAGCTGCCAGACTACAGTTATATTAATTAAATTGTAAAATTAATATTGAAAAGAGCAACTGTTGAATTTGTTGCCTACTCTACTCAGCGGAACTACCTTCTAAAACGATGGTAGTGTTACATACATATGTTCATTTCACGATTCAAAACTGCATGCAAAAGTCTATTTGGTTAAAGAATATTTTAATTGTTGTATATATTTTTAAACTATATTACTATACATATAATAAAATGTCATTAGTTTTTTCTGTATAATTAGCAAAGTAAATAACATAAATGTATGAAAAGCTGTATAAATTATTCAACGAGGAAAAATCTAGATTTAGAGTTATCTCCATCTGAATTTTAAATTAAGCATTAAAATAACGACCCGTAAAGAGTGCCGCCTCTCGTTTGACTAACAGTACTTACATATATAATGAAGAACAGTACATTAATTATTATTATATAAGGCTATACTGGTTTAATTTATGTTTTTTTTTCCTTTTTTTTAATATACCGTTCTTTAAAAACATTTCTTTGTAAAAAACTATATATATATATATATATATATATATATATATATATATATATATATATATATATATATATATATATATATATATATATATATATATATATATATATATATATATATATATATATATATATATAT
>JAATLQ010036809.1:0-20447 GCA_013421005.1 Heliconius erato x Heliconius himera | reverse complement strand
GACAGTTAGTTATATTTATATGTTAGGTACATTTATTGTATAGTTTCTGTGTTAGTCTTTAAATAACCTTGAAACGTAGTGTTAAGACACTCCGTTCCTATTAAGACACTCGAGTGGACTTCGAACCTGCGCCGTTTTCAGTCGCACGCTCGTGCCCCTGCGCCACGACGGCTTCAATAATGTATTACATTTATACTTATTTATACCTACTGATATTATAAAGCTGAAAGGTGGTTTTAATTGACTGAAACGATTAGTCAATCTCTCTCTATATAATCTAAGTGTTATTCCACACTTAGGAAAGAAAAATATTTTTTAGAAAACGTATAAAAATTTGATCGTAGTGGGATTTCAACTCGCGCCTATTGGAAACCGTCCAAGTTTTCTTAAAATTATATTTCAGTTTTCATAAGTATAAAATAGTGATCTAAAGTAATAAATATATGCATGTGTACATTTATACATAATATTTATGTTTATATTTTGGTTTCAGATCGTGTCGGGGTCACCGGTAACCATGGCAGCCGGTGTCGAAACAAACCCCTAAACTAGCGGGTTAGTATTGCTATAATTACGTTTTGTGTATTACATTTATTTTATTGTTTGTTGCATGGCGGATCTCAATGGCTTGCTTTGCCTTGTTATCAGAGCAAGGAAATGCAAATATAAATATTTCATACCCCAGAATGTGAATCGAACCCACAACCCGCTTACATTCGCACGTTTGTGCTCCTGCGTCACGACCGCCCGGTAATATATGTATATATGCATTATATAAAAAAGCGTAAAGTAAATAGGCGCATAATTTGCGCGATTGTAAAACTAAAGGGATTGAAGCCAGTCGTAGCGCAGGGGCACTAAGTGTGACGTGTGTGATGTTAACGCGACTGGTTGTGGGTTTGATCCTCGCTCGAGGTAATGAAATGTTTATTTAAATGTATTTATTTATTCTTCGCTCTGGTGTCGAGGTAAAGCGCGGCGTTGAATTCCGCCACTTAACACGCTATTGCGTGTTGAGTTGCGAGGCATTCCTCAAGAGATTCGACGGAAAGTGGAGAACTGAGTGTTTTAACACTAGGTTCCCTTTGCCTACCTTGCTATATGCCGGGTACTAGGTTCCCTTTGCCTACCTTGCTATATGCCGGGTACAGCGTGAAGCTGATATAATGTGATTTTAATTTTATATAAAAGCGAAAAGTAAATATGCGTATAATTTTCGCAATTATTAAATTAAACCGTAGAATTCACGCTCTGTTTAAACCATAGGTACTGTTCTACGTAAAAATAAATCTCATTACGTGTAACGTGAATATAAAACAAGCTATTAAGCTCGATGTTACAGTCACGAGTCAGTATACATTTTGTCCTTCACGCCGGATTACCGACGGTGCCTAAATATGTTAATGTCTTTTTGTTCTGTACATACATCTATCTTTTTTTTTAGGTCAGTGTCAATTTACTCCGTTTTCTGCTTTTCGTCCAAAGTCGTGACATTGCGTGTGCCATTTAGACAAATTCAACACTTTTATCGCGCTAGGGGCGGATAAATAAAAAAAATGGGTATAAGCCCCACTCGGGGAAATGCTTTCCTTGAATCTAACACTCACTATCTTGGTATACGTCTATATTTTTTTACAGCTTTACGCTGTATCTCGCATATAGCAGAGTAGACAGAGGAAACCTTTTGTCCAAACACACACTTTTACCCACTGCTGAATTTTCGAGTCATTGGCCATTGGCATTCGAGGAATTTCGAGGCATTGAGGGCAAAGCATCTGGCTGTTCCATGGTGATAGATTCGATTCCCACAAGTCGGAATTAATTATTTTTGTTTTCCTTGTTGTGGTAATAAGACAAAACATGGCGTTGAGTTCCGCTACTCAACACGCAAAGTCTCAACAGTCAGTATCAGAGCCTATCATACCATAAGCGGGATAGCGGGATACAGCGTGAAGATTGAAGAACTAAAAAAATAAAGCGCAAATACAATAATAAGTAAGACTTTAAGCAAAGTTTAATGAAATGATTTTCGCATAATTGCAAATAACAGTTGTAACAGAACCGAATGTTTGCGGACCGTTATAATAGTGAATTTATTTGAATTGTAAATTACGCTGAAACCTCATCTGTTTTCTTGTGCTCTGAATAATAAGAAATATTTCGTTGTTATATACATATAGTTATTAGATGAATAGTTTTAGTTTGCAGGACGTTTTGACTGTAAATACGTTGGTTGTAGGTTCGATCATCACTAAAAAATAAATAAATAAATCAGCTTCACGCTTTATCCCGCACACAGCAGGGTAGGCAGAGGGAACCTAGTGTTAAGACCCTTTGTTCCCCACTTTCTGCCGAATTCTGGAGGAATTGCGTGTTGAGTGGCAGAACTCAACGCCGCGTTTTGCCTCGACACAGAGCGAAGAAATGAAAATATAAATTTAAGTAAATATTTCATCTCCTCGAGTGGGGATCGAACCCACAACCATTCGGTTTAACAGTCACACTGTGTGCCGCTGCGCCACGACTGGGAGCAACAAAATACGCGGGGAATAATGTATGTTCCGCGCAATGTCTCAAAATCGAAAATTGGCCATTCAAATTTATTATTTATGGAGAATAAAATGTAAAGAAAATAATGTGGTCTTGAAACATTTGAGCCGTCGTGGCGCAACTGTACAAAATGCGGTTGTAAACGCGACGATTGTGGGTTCGAATCGCACTTAGGGGAATGAATAATTCAGTTCCTCGCTCGCTCCGTGACAAGATCAAAGCCCAGCATTGAATTCCGGCACTTAAAACGCAATATCTCGGAAATTCGGCAAAAAATGAGGACTTAACAATAGATTCCCTCACCTACCCTGTTAAATGCAGGATACAGCGTGAAACTATAAAAAAACTACATAATCGAACATTCGATTATCCTCTAAATAACGTTTTTATAATAGACGTAGGCAAAACGTATTGCCCTACATACATATTTTATGTTAAACTATAAACGCTTTGAACTCGGTATGGAGGCCGTTAGTGAGTGAACACTTGAATAAATAACTATGTTTTGGTATAACTTCAAATATAAAAGAAATATTTGTATAAATATGCCATCGTAGTGTGTTTGATACGTATGTGAGAACTTACGATGGCTGCGGGTTCATTTTTCTCTTAGGGTAAACGTTTGTTATTATTATTAAGATAAAATTTTGATAAAATTTGAAGCTAGTTGTGGCGCAGGGACACAAGCGTGTGGCTGTGAACTCGACAGGATGTGGGTTCGATTCCTACTCGAGGAGATGAAATATTTACTTAAGTTGATAATCCCATTTCTCCGCTCTGGTGTCAAGGCAAAGCGCGGCGTTGAGTTCTGCCACTCAACACGCAATGCCTCCAGAATTCGGCAGGAAGTGGGGAATGGAGTGTCTTAACACTAGGCACACAGCAGGGTAGGCAGAGGGAACCTCGTGTTAAGACACTACGTTTCCCACTTCTCGTAAAATTTTTGGTTTTACAGTCACACTTCATGCCGCTGTAAATTCGATTCCTTTTTAAGAACATTAAATGAGCTTTAAGCTGTATCTCGCTGTAGCTCACACAGTAAGGTTGGCAAAGGCAAAAGGAAATTAAAATATAAATTTATATAAATATTTAATTTCCTTACTATAATTTTAATACACTCTGTTGCACGCATCACCCAATTTTAAGACATTCAGTGGCGGTTCTCGACGCCGCGCTTTGTCTTATTACCACACAAATAAATGAAAATGACTTATCTCTCTATTGGGAATTGAACCCAAGACCCTCGCCTTGATAGTCAGACGCTGTGGTATATATCTACTATAGGTACTGTCCACTATGTAGATTGTAGACATGCTACTAAAATAATGGCGATAACAAAATAATTTATTTAAATTTTCAAACAGTTTAGTTTACGTATAGCGGTTTTTTTTCACTATAAATCTGTCTTTTACGATTTGCGTGTGTAATTAAAGACATTCATAATTATTTATATCAGCAAGTCAGTACTAGTAAGTTTCATTACACGTATATGTATTGCTCATTAAGTTCTTTTTACAAAGTGTTTTTGTCAGCACCACTTTAAATGAAACCACAGTTTTAACTAAGTGTAGTATTCTATAAAAGCTTAATACAATTTTTTTTTCCCAAAAATGATAAAGTATTTTTTTTTCAAACAAAATAAATAATAAAATTATCGTTGTAAAATAAAACGCAATTTGTCAAAAACAACGCACGCACCTCATTCCGCAATCGAGTCCTTTAGTAGTATTTTTGTAGTTGTATGTGTTTACGTTATTGGTATCTATGCGTAACTGAGTCACACGAAATTAAAAATAAATTCTACGTCTAAACTGTTCAAGTATCATGATTAATTTCCTTAGGTATGGGTTTAAAATATTTTACCCTATTACCCTATATCCTGTTCCCGTAAAAGGAGCGCTGACGCTTCCATCCTGTAGAGGTATATTATAATTTTTTTTCTTTTAAAATTACCTAACGAGACTGATTATAAACCTGCGGGTTGTGGGTTCTATTCCCATTATAGTTATTTTCATTTCCTCGTTCTAGAAACATGACAAAGTGTTGACCGTAAACATGCCGTATCAATCACTCAACACGCGAGGTACCTAACTTAACTTAAGTTTAGATTACTAAATTTTGGCTTAAAAGAAATATTATAATTTACATAAATCTTGATAACATATTTGTTCTAGAGTGTACACTAAATTGAATCCATTACCAGGCGTGGCGTGCTCTGAGTTATGCGTGACTTTAAAATTTCATTAAACTGATTAATTTCATAATAAACTCTCAGTCGCGTGTGACGAATGAGATTAACGATTTCTACTATTTAGAGACTGTAGTACATAATTATTAGTAGAACGTTGAGATTAAATATTTTCATTAATTTTGCTCTATATTTTGTTTAATGTTTATTGTCTATAGTATCAGTTGCCTTAGCTTTATAACAAACTTGTATTTTTTAAACGAAATAACATATAAAAATAAAGTAGCTTTAAACTTTTATCAAATAGCACGTTAGGTACTCCAAATATTATATGTTAAGTGGTAGAACTCAATGTCGCGCTGTATACCAGAGTAAGGAGAAATAAATATAATCATTCCGACGAGTGGAAATTGAACCCACAACTATCAAACATATTTACAGTAGTAAAATGTTTGGAATATATTTACATTTTGTCAGGTCTGATTAAATAAAAGGTAAATTGGTAAAGTACGCAGGAAGTAAAGCCTTCTTTCTGCCTTCTTTGAAAATATGGACGATGCATAGATATAATAAACACAAAATATCAATCATCAAGTCAAAAGACTATCGTGGTGCAGCGGCGTATGACTGTAAACGCTAAATTTATGGGTTTGATTCCCTCCCAATGAAATGAATTTTTCCATATCCACCTTAGCATGGTGTTACTCATCACTCAAAGCGGAGAACGGAGTGTCTTAACTCTAGGCTCTCCCAACTTAACTTGTTAGGCGTGAATGAGCGTGAAACAGCTCTTTGTTAACGACGAAACTTGGGCCAAGAAGCTTTCCGCTATATTATAATCATTTAAAGCTCCAGCACCAGGTGCTCTAACAAAATGTCCACTTAATAATGTAAAGGCCAATTTACTCTCGACGTACTTTAAAAACCTATTATTGTCCTAATAATGTATTTCTACTTTGAAAACGATCGTCGTTTCCTTTGACACGGGCCTAATTTGATTTTAAATGATCTTGTAATATGATTGTGGGTAAATTATGTAAATTTGTTAAATTATATAATTTATGGAGACTTGGGTAAAGTTAAGTTTATTACAGACATTTTTGATGTTAACCCATGGGACTATATAACGTTGATTATAATGAAAGTTTGTATGTATAAAATATTAGTTATATTTAATTTACCAAAAATAATGATATCATCTACCGCTTACAAACAAAACCGCGAAACATTGAGTGGCGTAATTCATCGCTTTATCTTGTTACTAGAGCGAGGAAATGAAAATAATTCCTACCCCTAAATAGGAATTGAATGCACAACCGTCGCGTCTACAGCCACACGCTGTGCCGCTAGGCATAACAAGTTTCAGTAAAACAATGTTTGGGAATGTCAAATGCACTTACCGTATAATTCTACAGCCGTGACCTATTTCACAGACCTTGACTCCCAGTACGCGGGTACTGAATCGATACGAGCGCATTTAAACTATGTTACTTTTTTTAATCCGATTTTTTTAAAAATCTTGTTTTTAAAGGCCGTCATGGTTCAGTGGGATAGTGTCGTTTATAAACGTGATGATTATGGGTTCGATTCCCGATATATAATAGACAATTATATTTATTATCATTGCTACGTACTGGTAATAAGACAAAGCACGGAGAAATCCGTTTCCATTGAGTATTGACGCAATGTCTGGAAAATTGGAGCGTACACAGAGAACAGAGCGTCCGTTCTCCACGCACGTTAAGACTAGGTTCCATCTGCTTACTTTGCTATATGCGAGATACATTGTGAAGTTACTTTTTTGAACTTAAAAAAATATAAAATTATAAGCTAAATGATATATCATCATATCGTTTAGAAATGATTAGTTAAAGGCGTGTTATTTTCATATTAAATAAATATTATTATATATTTAATATGCAAATAACTGAACTTTAACTAATAATTTAAAGTAAATAGTATTAGATAACGATTTTAATCTTAACTCAAGTATATTTATTATAATTTCCTCGTAAAACAAGTGCGGCGTTCAATGAAAGAAAATTGAACGGTCCACACAGAACTGAGCGTTTGTTCCCCACGGACCTTAAACTAGGTTACTTCTGCCTACCATGCTACAACACAACTTGAATCTGCTTTTCAAAACAATAAAATAAAAAATATATATAAACTACCAATTTCATGATATTGAAATACAAATTAAGTAAAAGGCGTATTATTTTCATATTTAAATAAAAAATATATATTTTATTCAGATATACTCAAGTAGCTTTAGATAACTATTTTAAGCTTAACTCAAGTACCGTATTGGCTATTATAGATAAGGCATGAAGATGTGTACAAATGTTTGGACTGTTCTTATCAGTTATTTACGTAATAACGTAACTAATAACAGTAAGTTAGAAATTAAAAGTTAAAAATTAAATATTACATTTAATTTTCAATTTATATGTCCTGTTTTTATTTGCATAATTACCTGGGGCTTTGCCCGCGGTGTCAAATGATAAATTTTTTATGACTGAGTTAACTTTATTATAAAACAAAGTCGAGAATTCCACGAAAAGTGGGAAATGGAAGTTTCTTCATGGAAATGGAATGTCTTAAAATTAGGTTCCTAGGTTCCCTTTGTCAACTGCCATGCCATGTGCACATTACAGCGCGAAGCTAGAAAAAAAACAAAGTCGTTTCCAACCAATGTACTCTTAGTAAGGACATAAATGTGTTAACAACTAAGTTCTATTTCTCTAGCCTGCTATAGAATATATACAAATAAGCTAGAAACTAATAGATATATAATACATAAACATAGCATCAGCATGTTATCGTGGTAATTTATGATTGATCAATTTTGATAAGATACTACGACGATAATAGATTATTATCTGAGAATAATGTCTATAAAAGTGCGTTTTGAATATTAATTAAAACAAGTTTTAATATGTTCGAACATACAAAAACCTTTTTTTTAAATGTAAAAGTAAAATTTTTAAATGTATTTTGTCGTTAGTTTTGTTAAAAATCCACAAACTTGTCCGTCTTGACACAGCGTCCCACTGTAATCGCTACGATTGTGGATTTGATTCTCATTCGATGAAATTAAACATTTTCACTTCCTTGCTTTAAAACCGTGAATTTCGTCATTCAACATGCAATGTCTTAATAATTGGGCGGTGAGTATAGAACGGGCTGTCTTAACACTAGGTTCCCTGTACCTACCTTGCTATAGGGATACAGCGTTTATCTAAAAAAAGTGTTATCGAATAACATAGAAATACTTCATCCAGAACAAAAATTTGATACTCACATTTACGTATTAGACCTTATACATATTATAAGAGGCACTCCATTAGATGAGAGATTGAAAATGTGAGCTCGAGCAAACGGCGCCTACAATTCTTCGCTTTATTTTTTCATATTTACATAGATATATCTCGTATATTTGCGGGGCATTCGGGAGAACGAATTACTTTTATAACTCCATTATTCTCGTTCTGATAACAAGACAAAGGGCGGCGTTGAGTTCCCCCACTCAATACGCAATTTGCCAAAAAATGAGTGGAAAATGGAGAACATAATATTTCAACACTAGGTAAGGAAACTAGTCAAATTTAAACAAAACCAAACAATTAGTACAAATAAATCACATATTTTTATTTTAAAGTGTAGTCTATTCCCGGCATCTTGTTATTAGAGCGAGGAAAATCATAATAATTCATCACCCCAGCTAGGAATTGAACTTTTAACTGTCTGCTTACAGTCAAATCAGCTACGACGACGGTCACTTACAAATAAATATGTAATATCTCCAAGTTTACTCTTAAAATTATCTCGCTACGCAGACAAACTAAAAACTCAGAGATCACCCTATCACTTTCAAAACAAACAACACATCAATATAATGCAAATTGTATTATTCAATGTCACTCGAGGAAAGTAATACAGTTTCTTTTCTGCCATACTAAATCCCATAAATTTCACTTTGGAAATTTCGGCGTTTAGTTGTTGAAAAGCGGAACTCGATGCCGCAATTTATCTTTTTTTTACAAAGTGATGAAGTGAAAAGAAAATCATTCACCCAAATGAAAGTCGATCCTACAAACACCACTTTCAGACACATAGATGATAATTATGATATTTCATTTCATTGCTATGCAGACAAAACAAGAGAGTCAGATCACTCTGTCACTAATTACTATCATAACAAATAACCTATCAATACAATTTTCCACTCCAGGGATGTATTATAGCTTGCTTCCTCCTATACGATCTGACATATCTTCCATCTCGTTCGCAGCATCCCTATCGATCGGTGCCCATGACCTTCGTGCATAAACAGGGCCCTGACCTTGTCTGTATATCCTTTTTTTCCCTAGTTTCTTTGTGTTTTGTAAGTAAATTGGAATGTAGGTTTAATTTACTTTGCTTGATGTTGGTGAATGTAATGTGTTAGTTGTACACTATAATAATAGAAATATGCGAAATAATATAAACTATTATGTTGGGTTTTTTCCGATGGTTGTGGATTTTATCTCAATTCGAATTAATTAATCATTTCCTTGATTTGGCTGGCAAAATGCTGTGTTGAGTTCCGCCGCTCAAAATGCCATGTTTCGTGCGGAAAATGGACAACGTTGAGTATTCTGGTAAAATGTGGTTGCGGTATTTTTGCCTTTAAAAAGACATTTGATTGTAAAATTGCGGAATGTATTATATATTATCCATATTCTGGAGTTGAGCTTTGGCATTGCGTGTTGAGCTTAGCCTTGACACCAGAGCGAAGAAATGAAAATATTAAATATTTAATTTCCTCGAATCTAAATCGAACTCACAACCTGTCTTGTTAACAGTCACACTTTGTGCCCCCGCGCCACGACCTGGCCTCTGGTACGAAATGAACTAGAAATATAAGTTAAGTTTGTAATGTTTTTTTTTACCTATAAATTTTCACTTTTTCTATTTGTTTCTTTATTTGTGTTGGGCTCACATTTGCTAAAGTTCATAACTGTAGGTTCACGGGAAGTACCCTATGAGTACTTTTATTATGTTTAATTTCTCGTATCTTTTAGTTGCGTTGACTTAGAAGCTTATATCATTTGAGGTACAGAATTGTAATAAAGATGAGGAGATCATTTCTGAGTACATTAATAGTTAAGGTTTTGATCATATAACCTATTTAGCAGCGTCACAACAGGTGACGGCAAACGACAGTTGTAAGTTCGATTTTTTCCCTAGCTCTGGTGAAAAGGCAAATCGTGATATTGAGTTCCACAGCTTAACATGCAAAACTGTTTCAAATATTATGAGCATATATACATTTATTGTTAAGATTACGACTCAAATATGTTATCTGAGAGAAATGTCAAATAATTTAAAAAACCGAGTAAAATTTCAGGAACATTCCGTGTGCTAGAACTGAAGAGCTTTTAAGAGCAATTAGAAATACTTGAAAAGTAATTATCCTACGCGTTTTGAGTGAGAATTGGGGGAAACAATATTGTTTAGTATTATTGTTATACTAAAGCTTTCGTGGCCCGGTGGAACAGCGTCTGACTGTAAAAAGTAACGGTTGTGGGTTCGAATCTCAATCTAGGGACGAACCTCCAATGTGAGTATCTAATCTGCTATCCAGGATATAGCTAAAGCTAAAAAATATATTTTATTGAGGCCGGTCGTGGCGCAGCGGCACGAGGTGTGACTGCAAAACCGACTGGTTTTGGGTTCGATTCCCACTCGAGGAGATGAAATATTTACTTAAATTTATATTTCCATTTCTTCGCTCTGGTGTCGAGGTTAAGCGCGGCGTTGAGTTCTGCCACTCAACACGCAATGCCTCCAGAATTCGGCAGAAAGTGGGGAACGGAGTGTCTTAACACTAGGTTCCCTCTGCCTACCCTGCTGTGTGCGGGATACAGCGTGAAGCTAATTTAATTTTATTTTTTTTAATTTTTAAAAAATATATAAAAATTATAGACTTACATGTAGGCACACACGTATAATAAATACATAATTTCACACTGATTTATATTGAAATTACCTAATAGATTAAGCTTTCAAACAACATTAACGTTAACGCCAAGAAAATATCGACTTCGATTTAAGTATTAACTTATCAAATAAATTATGGGCTCAACAGTATTACCTGTCAAACGGGGAATCAATTTGTAATGATAATATCAGCAAAGCTGGCACTCGATTGTTATAAATAAACATTGAAGCCGTCGTGGCGCACGCAACAGTGTGCGACTGTGAACGCGTCGGTTGTGGGTTCGGTTTCTAACCAAGGGAGTGTACTATTTACATTTTTTTACACTGGTAACAAGACAAAGCGCGGCGTGAAGTTCCGTCACCCTCACTCGTTTCCAGAATGTAATGGTGCGTTGGGAACAGAGTGTCTTAACACTAAGTATTCTTTACCTGCGGTGCAATGCGGGAAAAGCGTGAAGCTGTGTTTTATACCACATCTTTATTTGTATTTATTTATTTTTTTGCTTTTAAGTCTATGAGCTTTCATATTTTAGTACAATTTTATCTCAGCTTAATTAATGAAGACTATACTATACGGTAGCAGATGTTTGGATGGAATTCTTGACACGTGTTGCCTCGCGAGTAATAAACACAAACTAATATAATTATCCAATCTTCTATGAAGTCATAAACTTTGTAAGCCGCGTAATGACTTTATTACATGGATAGATTAATAGCACGAGTTGGGTATGAGCTCAAATCATCGGCGTACTATAAATAGCAGTGATTTAAACTTACGCATCCCTTGTATTTCACGTTATGGGGTAAATATAAGAAACAATTTGAGGTATTTGAGGTATTAATAAAGTTAGTTAAAAATTTTAAATTATTGAAAAAATGTCTATACTTGTAAATGTAATTGAACTTGGTCTAATTTTTTTTATTTAAAATATTTTTATTGTGTAAGTGAGTGAGTGATCTATGTGATTCGGAACTTGAACTTGTGAGAAGAAGCTCTTTTAATACGAGCTTTAACAAACTTTATAAATCTATCAATTTGAATTTGAACCACTTATAATAATTGTGTATAAATAATGACGAGCTGGTGTGATAATGGAGCCTGGACTTAAATAATGAAACTCTTCAGAAGATACTTTCATTAAAAAAAATGTGTAAGATTTTCAATTTATCTAGGATAGATGGATGGCTACAGGATGTTTTACATCACGTCGTGGGCACAAGGGTTTGACTGTAACGCAACCGGTTGTCATTTAAATGTATATTTGCATTTCTTCGCTCTCGTGTCGAGGCAAAAGCGAGGCTTTGAGTTCCCCCACTCAATACGTAATGCCTCCAGAATTCGGCGGAAAGGGGGAAATGGAGTGTTTAACACTAAGTTCACTCTGCGTACTCTGCTGTGTGCGGGATACAGTAAAACATTGAAAAAGCAAAAACATTTTTTTTACTTAATTACGAAAACATTATTATGCTGTCTATATATCTTCTTATATAACATACTAATTTATTTAATTGTTTCTTAACGAATTAAAATGTATGAAGGATTCTTTTTCATATTATAAAATGAACTACTTTTATGTATGTAATTATTAATTTTATAATTTTAACATATTTTTCCAGTCAGTGCGGATGTCGGGCGGAGGCGGCGGCGCGGGGCTGATGTCGTGCGTGCGCGAGGGCTCCCTCGAGCCGCCCTACCGACCGCCGCACGCCGATCATAGCACTCATGGTTTGTATTTGCATTGTTTTTGTTTTTTGGAAAATCAACCTGTGGACTATTGATAAAATAATTATTGTTTATATCTTTAACATTGAATATGTACTAAAAATGAAAAATCCGGAAATACATGCATATTTAATATTTTTGTACTAAAAGAATTCCCTATAAGCACATTTTCAACCCTTTTTTTCTTATTTTATAGGCGAAGGGCGAACCGGTCGGTTCCTACGCGGCCTCCGGCGCATGTTCAAGCGGCGCACGCGCACCGACAGCTCCCCCGACCCGAAGAGCAGTTCGACCAGCGAGCTATTGGACACAGAGCGCCATACTAGAAGAAAGTCAGTATATTTATGAAGCAGTGTTAAGCGCTGCGTTATTGAGTGTCCGTCCGCATTCGGTACATTATATTTTGAGTTTCGGAATAATGTTACATCGCGTTTTATCTTTTGTGTGACAAAGTGGAGAAATGAGTTTTTTAGCCTCCCTCTCTACTAACGTATATAGCGGAAAAGGTAAAGGGCCTAATTTTCGAAGCATTGCGTCTTGAGTGGCAAATCTCGACGCCGTGCTTAACTTTTTTATCAGAGCGAGGTAATGAAAATATTAAAGATTTCAGTCTATTGAAAATCAAACCTAAAAGTGTCACGTTTACAATAATACTTTTATGGCATCGGCCCACGTCGTCCTGAATTTATTTTCAATATGGAAATGATTATGTTCCCGATTGAATGAACAAACATCGTGTTTAAAGTCAGTTGTTATCATGACGGTCTCGACGATTTTATAATTACCATTTTAAAATATATAAACGAAGGAAAACTTTAACAGCAACTAATATTCTTGTTATTTTTAAGTAGTTTTACAAAATTTTAAAGTTGGTGTAGTTTTCATTTAATATACACATAGCGCCATCTCACGAGAATAGTATAAAACACACAATTTAGAGACTACTATAGATGTCATTGCTTAACTATATTCATTTTAAATGAAGTTCATACATATAAAATACCTACTAGGTTTTTAATTTATAGTTTTGCTCCCGTGTTCTAATCAGTGAGTTGTAACTCACTAATCGAAATGATAAGCGTGAAGTAAAATAGCCATCATCATCAGTGGAATTATTACTTTTTTTGTATCAGAACACAAGAAAATCCTTTCTTCATTCCTGATATTAGCACGTTCAAAGCAACATATTTTTTTAGATTTATATATATATTAGTATAGATTTTTTTTTTTAATTTTAAATTTCCAATCATAATTTCTTGTTCGATAATGTTTGTTTGAAAATTAAGCGGAAAACGGAGAAGTGTGTCAATTGATCTTATAAATCATGAAAGTTCAGATATTTTCTTTCTCCCACCTTTAAATATAATATATCCAGAATCCTGTTCATTTTTGGAAGAAGTTTCGCAGAAATAAAAATATACAAAGTAAGAAATAAAAATCATAATTCATACACTAATACACGATGGATAGCGTCATAATTAAAATTAATTTAATTTAACTTTAAATATAATATATAATTACGTAATTAAATTTAAATTAAACATAAATTTTATTTACAGAGAGGGCGCATACGGTAGCGGACTGTCTGTTTCACACGACTCCGTCTTCACTGGAGAGAGATCAGATGAATCTAGCGACGAGAGACCTGCACTCGCACAAGTTGCATCTTCACATCGAGTGAGTATACATATGTATATACATATACTTCCTGAATAAATATAAACTATCTTCTACGAGCGGCTTCGCCTTGGTCAAATTGCAAGGAGCAAATGAGATATGTATGACACATGACATGCTCTACTGTCTCTGATATTCTCTTTATCTTTATTTTAAGTTCAGTACATCTTACATTTTTGCATTTTATTTTAAAATAATGTATATTATAAAAATGTGTATTTTTAAAACAAACGACCTCTATGGTTAAGTCGTTAGACTTAAATCTGCTGTCTGTTGTAGTGCAATGTAGACAGGATAGGTGGCACTATTAGTCCTTTATAATATTTCTTGACCAATAAAGTTTTACTTTTACGCTTATAGCAAGTAGGGTAGGCAGAGTAAATCTAATGTTAAGGCACTCAGTTCGGCACCCGAATTTTCGAATGTGTTGAGTGGCGGAACTGAACGCTGCACTTTCGCCTTGGTACCAAACGAAGAAATTTTATTTCTATATTTATATTTTAACCCACTACCGTCGCCGCTTTGCTTCTGCGCCACCGCGGCCTCAAATTCCTCAAGCAATAAAATTTTAAATATAATGAGTAATAATAAGTAATAAAATACTGATAAGTTTGCAATAAGTTACTGCGAATAGAAATTGAACTGACTACCACTCTTCTTTTACTTTCCGCTGCTATGTAAAATGACAAATATGCTAAATGTTAATTATAAATTAACTTATATACTTAGTCAATATTTTATGTATAATAATAAGCTAGACTTTAATCCAAACTTAATGTAGGCGTTGCCATTGACCGTATAATTAGTAACACCTGAGCCTGGAGAGTGGAATTTCCTAAATAATTAAATTCACCACAGTGTATAATATTATTTAATATTGTACGTATAGGAAATATTATACGTATAGGAAATGACGCCATGATATTTTAATTTGTTTATTTTGTTTACAAAGCGCGGCGTTGAACTCTGTTTATATAACCAAAAAAAAATACGTATTTTTTATATTAAATTCGATGACAGGTTAATGCTAGGTTTACATAGAATAGAAAAAATATATTTTCCACAGAATATTTTATCAAGTTGCAAATGAGATGTGTTTATAAATAATATAATTGGCAACATAATAATCGAGTCTACTTAAAATTTTATAGAATAAAAATCACAAAACAGTGGATTTTCCACTCTTCTTCCACAGAAGAGAAAAAATAAAAAATTTTAGCAAAATCGTTTAGAAATCAACCAAACAAAAAAAAACATAAGTAAACATTTAAAAAGTGAATCTCAAACTCAATTTCAATAAAAGTTAAAGTTAGAAAGAAGAAAAAAACAATCAAAAACACAAGTCATTAAGCATCGAAAGTTCCTATCTGTGTCAAGTTTACTTCCGGTTGTATGCAAAGTCGCCTTGTAAGGCCAATGAATGGACAAGATGTTTTATTACTTTCTATATATACTAAAATACTGTACGGCACACTATTTATGTACTGTGATTAGTTGTACTAATAGTTATGGATACGAAGTTAGATTAGTTAACAGTTAGATAAATAAAAATAAATAAATCAGCTTTACGCTATCCCGCACACAGCAGGGTAGGCAGAGGGAACCTAGTGTTAGGGCACTCCGATCCTCACTTTTTGCCGAATTCTGAAGGCATCCCGCACACACAGCTGGGTAGCTGTGTGTGCGGGATACAGCGTAAAGCTGATTTTATTTTTTAAAAATCACGAATACAGAAAATAAAATAAACATAAAAATAGAAATCATAACACACCAGTACCACATGCATACATAATTTAAAAGCTCCATCTGGCAAACTTCAGCGGCCGCGGAATCCCAAATTGAAGTTATCTGAAGCGCACTCGAGCGCACGCTCGGCGCTCGTCTCGTGCAAATATTGATATTTATGTCAATTGATGTAATGATTCGCCATTAAATATGCTTAAATATATTTGTGACTGTCTCTCTCTGTGTTTGGAGGTACGCAGTTGTTAAAATTTTACTTTTAGTTAATTAGTTCTTTTGTTTGTTTAGTTTCACGCTGGACTAATAACATTAGATTCCCTCTGTCTGACGTATATAGCAGGTTAGACAGACCGTTCAATTTTCGAGACATTGCGTTTTGCGTGGCGGAATTCAACGCCGAAGTTCAGATAACAACTCGCACTTAACCGGTTTTTTTATTTTAATACCAATATACTACAAAGACTTGATCCATAACCTTTATCGTATAATTGTTTCGTTTCCTTATCAGTAAATATTAATAATGTTATTATTAATATACACACTTAATAATTTTCCTTAGAAGATTTAACCTATACCTACATATAGCACTTTCATTCTATTTTCTTGTATTTTCCAAAATCGTACTACATAATTTTGCAACGGTGAATAAAATACACTTGCCTTACAAATTTCAACCATATATTATTCTAGTCTCCTAGTAGAATGACTGTGATTGTCATACAGTAGGACAGATAGATCGTGCCATTAGGCTACGTAACCCTAAAAAGAATAAAAAAGTTTTCAAGTCAAGAGAGTCAAGAGTGTGACAGTTGTGGGTTTAATTCCCACGGGGAATTGACATATTTAATATTTTCATTTCTTCGCCCCGATAACGTAGTGGAGTGTGGCGTTGAGCTCAGCCTCTCAAAACGCAATGCCTCAAGGATTCGGCGGACAGTGGGGCCCGAAATCTTCTTAATGGAGACCGGAGTGTCTTAACACTAGGTTTTAAGGTTCCTTGGGCTTGTTCCGCATAGCAGGATAGGCAGACAGAACTTACTGTCAAATGTTAAGACACTCCGTTAACCGCTTTCCGCCCTATTTCCCACTGCGTGTTGAGTGACGGAGTTCAACGTGATATTTAAGTCTATCAGAGCTAGTACATTAAAATAATTCATTGCCTCGGGTAGAGTTCGAGCCCACAACCACCGCGATCACAGCCAGTCGCTTTCCCACTGCGCCACGATGACCTAAAAAATTATTTTAGGACAATTTCGTTATATTCTTACAAGATATAAGAAAATGTATTCCATTTTAACAACGGCTGGTACAAAATAGCCATTTTATGTTTCCCTTCAACAAACAGTTTGCCAAGTTTCATGAAATTATTGTACATAATATACAAGACTACAATGTCTTTATTACAGTGCCGATATTGTTTATAGTACGAATTACAAATATAATATTTTATTGCGGCCGTCGTGGCACACTGCCACAGCGCCTGACTGTAAACGCGACGATTGTGGGTTCGATTCACATTCGGAGTATGAATTATTTTTATTTCCTCGCCCTGGTCACTAATGCAATGCAAATGCGCAACGTTGAGTCCGTCACTCAACACGCAATGTATCGAAAGTTGGGTGGACAGTGGAGAACGGAGTGCCATAACACCAGCTCTTCCGCCCTGTACGCGGAATACAGCGTAAAGCTTTAATTATTATATACTTAGCCTACATTAGGATCAAAGGAAAGGATAAAGAGACGCTGATATAAAAAATATTTTAATTAAAATGACTATTAATAAATACACTTATTATAATACAAGATTAGGTCCCGTTACATCCAATTAGCCAATATTTTATAAGCTAATCAACATAATACCATATAAATATATGTTATACGTATATATAGATATACAACTTTTTGTTTTCCTCCCATCGGTTCGAGATGAGATGAATCATACAGTGTTCCTCGCGCGCTCGACGCCGACAATCGCGTGTAAAAAATAAAGATTTAAAAACGAGAAACGTGCTTAGTTTGTTCGTGTAAAACTTTGGGTCTTAGGTGAAATCGATATTAAATTGTGTTAAAAAGTGTGAAAAGCAATGTAATTTAAGTTTTTTTATTATGTTTTTGATATAAAGTTATAAACACATACATATATAATATATAATATATATTATATATTAGTATAATATTCAAACTAGTGATGGTTTATATAAAGTGATCTATGTAGAAAATAAAAATAAAAAAAAAACCGAAGAAGAAACAATAAAAAAAGTCCTTCAACATCCCAACTAAATATAGTGACATAGAGACACATCTCTATATTTTTTGTTATTTTTTTCTCCTTGAAAAAAGGCTGGGTTGCATGAGTCATACATACAACGAATCAATATAGCTCGGTCCAATAGCTTGACATTGGCTGTACTGTATTTAATGTCAGATATCATTAAACGTAACTGCGTTAAACTATGTTCATTATCTTATCGCATCTTAATTAAAGAGTTATTAAAGTTTTATATTAAGCTTGTGTGGACGGAAAGCTATTTTTGTATATATTTTTCAAGAAAATATCATGTCCATTCCAACTTTACAATTACAAACAACAAAATGAAGTGGCGTTGAGTTCCGCTTTTTAATTTTATACGCCAAAAAAACATAAACATAAAAAATATATTTTTGCTTCTTCATTCTTTGCGATAGAAAGATGACAAACAGACAAAGCAAGGAATCGCTTTATAATTACGCATAAAGATATATTACACGTTGGGTGGCGGAACTCAACACCGCACTTTGCTTGTCCTGATCGATTTAACCCTTACTGTATATACTAAACTCACAACTTAATTCACTCATACTTGTATTATAAGTACGTCACGACTAAAAAATCTGGTTCTAATATCAGACATACCGAGGTGTGTACTATTTTTTGTCATACCAACATTCTCGGTGCTCACTTTCCTTATTTGATAGCTTCAATGTTACTTATAGTACATATATAAAGATTGCCTTTATGCATCCCGCACCTTTTATAATGTCGATAGAGGCTAACGAGTAAACTTTTTTTTGTTTTGAAAATAGTGTGCGGCGTTGAGTTACGTCCCGTAACTGAGTTAAAATATCACGGAATGTCGTATCGTGTTTTGTCTAACTGAACCGAGAAAGCATCCACAATATTAATATAAATATGTATGTCCCTAGTTGATCTGTCTACAATATTGGTTGACGCAACCTAACGCCGTGCTTAAGTTTACCAGTGTCATAGTGAAATATAAAAACATCTCGGATTTTGATAGAAATCTACATTTATAGCGTGAAATGTGGAAGTCTATATTCTTACGTTACTGAGTGACTGACAGACAACACAGATGAAACTACTGAATTTAAAAGGAAAAGACTTGTAGGTAAGTTAGGGAGTGTAAGGGAGCACTAACAGAAAATTTCTCAAAATTCCATAAAACTATTTTTTTTTTCATTCTACATTTTAAGTCCTCGTAAAACAAAAAAAAACGGGCGACGACTACCACACTTATACTAGATCAAAGTAAGTTCATATTATGAGTTTAAGAGTTTAATTTAAAATGTGTAAAGGTCTTAAAAATCAAATATATTATTCATATAATTTGTCTAAAAATATCTAATACAAGCTAAAAAGTGAGCTATATTAAAATGTATCGACTACGAGTTTCTCACTGTCGTTTGTAACCGGTTTTATAGCTTTTGGTGTAAATCTTATTGATTGCAGTTTTTTAAGATGGCAAAAATGTGAGAATACTCCTAACTTGTTATTTTATATATTTTTTTCTTAACGCTCCTTCAGTGATTTTTAGGGAAAGTAGGTAAGGTAAGATGTAGTGATATGTCACTAAGTATGTCCTAAGTTAATTCGTCTCTTATACGAAATTCTCTTAATCTATATATATTATAGTTCAATTATTCCTACCTCTAAATGTGTATATTTCATTAAAATCTTGACGCATATTAAAATATTACCTAACTATCTGAATAGAATAACATAAATCAAAATGAAATGTTATTATTTGTTTGTCTTTGTAACTTCTTTAAAAAGGTTATTTTCACATTAAGCCAGATTTTAAATGAAAATGTCCGACACTCGACACGCAATTCCTCCAAAATTCCACGAAAAGTGGGGAACGGAAGTATAATACATATATAGTATCACTGGAAACAGAGTGTCTTAACACTGCAATCCCGAGTTCCCTCTACCTACCCCGCTATGTGCTGGATACAGGGAGAACCATGATAATTCGAAGTTCCTTTTATCAATACAAAAGTTTATTACAAACACAGAATATAGCTAATAAAATCTTTATTTTCTCAACAAATCGTTTCCCTCTAATTAAGCTAACTCTCAGACACGCGTTTATTATTTAACACAAGGCGATAACGATCGCACGTGTCAATTACCAATGAAATAGTTCGGTGCTAGAACATTTACTCTTATAGAAAGAAGTACTCATGTGAAGTACTAAACTATATATATATATATATATATATAATATAATATATATATATATATATATATATATATATATATATATATATATATATATATATATATATATATATATATATATA